>PVJS01057103.1:0-12155 GCA_004027185.1 Glis glis | reverse complement strand
AAAAAAAAAAAAAAAGTGATAAAATGTAGAAGCACACAGCACTTGGTGTGCTTCCCTCTGCATCCCACCCCACTGCCCCCTCCTCCTTCCCACTTCTTTTATTGGGATTGGTAGTGGTACTATCATATGTGGACATAGTATTATTTGAACTGTTTCCTTCCTCAGTCCTCCTTTTTTGACCTTCCCACTCTCCCACTCTCTTCCCCCAATACCCTTCCACTAGTCTACTGGTCTCTCTCCTTATTTACCTAAAATAAAACATTTCTCTATTTTAACTAGGATGGTATACAGTGGTTAAGAGTTTGAGAGCCAGCTTGGTTCAAATCTCTGCTCATCCACATCTCCTAACTTCCCTATGAGGTTTCTGCATCTACAAAACAAGGGGAAAGTAATATCTTACTAATAACACCACCTGTGTCACAGGGTTCTCGTGAGCATTAAATATGATACCAGTGAGTGTTCCATAAGTGACAGGCATAGTTTCATAGCAATAGTAGTAGTCATCATAAAGTTTCTTATTGTACCCCAGAATCTGAACTCAATCTCATTTTTAAATTACTTTCATTATATTTTAAATTAAATTACTTCCATCCATAAAAGTGTTCTGATACAAAACGACATGGTGTTTTCACTCCTCTGTGTACATTGAAGCAGTCAACAGTCTAAAGTCTTATTAAACTTTAAAAAAAATTCTAAGGCCGGGCGTGGTGGCGCACGCTTGTAATCCCAGTACTTTGGGAGGCGGAGACCGGAGGATCTGGGTTCGCGGCCAGCCTCAGCTCTCTCTCTCTTCCTGTCTCTCTCTCTCTCTCTCCCTGTCTCTCTCTCTCTACTTAGTGAGGCCCTCTGCAACTTCGTGAGACCCGGTCTCAAAATAAAGTATAAAAAATAGGGCCAGGGGCGTAGCGCAGAGGTAGAACGCCCCTGCGTTCAATCCCCAGTACTGCAAAAAAAAAAAAAAAATTCTAGTGGGGAATGGTGCATACAGGTGAGACAGAAGGATCACAGGTTCTAGGCCCACCTTAGCAACTTAGCCAGAACCTCAGCCACAAATGCTGAGGGGGTAACTCAGAGGTAGAACGCCCCTGAGTTCAATCCCCAGCACCAAAAAAAAATTCTATCACTACATTAAAGATTTAAACATGTTTCAAATTGGTTTTTGTTTTATAAAATGCAGCGTCTAGTTCTTTACATAGTTATTAAATATAAGTATACACACTAATATAAGATTTCCAGAAATAATCCACATTTCCTATTTGCTTCTCCTCATGCTTTGTATTGTCAAAGTTGTACTTAGATGACATAGATTAGGTTGTACCTTCCGCATCTACTCCACCCCCATATACTCCCATATACACGCATGCAGGTGCACGCATGCGTGTGTGCATGCGTGCGTGCGTGTGTGTGTGTGTGTGTGTGTGTGTTGTTGTTGTTGTTTCAGTGCTGGGGATTGAACCCAGGACCTTGTGCATCCTAGGAAGAGCTCTAACACTGAGCTATACCCCAACACCCTCCCTTACTGCAAATATTTTTAAGATAGCTTAATTTTGAATCTGTTTCTACTATACCTCCCTAGACTTCTGCTTTCTGTTTCTTTTTCTTTCTATTTATTATTTAGTTAGTTAGTTAGTTAGTTATTTGCCTTTCTTATTCCCAAAGTTCTTACTCTATAAAATGCCTTAGGCCTGATTTTAATTGAATGACCACTTTCATTTCCTTATACTTCACCATAAAAAAATCAAGTTTCAAGTCAGTTTACATTTCTGTGCTAAGTATTAAACATTTTGAATAGAGTCAGAAATTAACGTAAGTATTACCTTAGCATCTTTTATTAGCACACAAAGACTCAACTACTTAAGATCTTCAGTAAAAGCTATCATCTTAAATTTCCTTCTAATCTTATTCCTGTTATTTTAAATTATATATATATATAATCTAGTCAATATAAAAATGAATATAAACAAATATTATTGTTTGAAATTTAGCAATTCACACTACTTTAACTCACACAAGAATATTTGTTTGGGTGTTTTTGGGGGATGTATTGGGGGTCTTGAACCAAGGGGCAGTCTATCTCCAAGCTATGCCACTAGTCCGTTTTATTTTTTATTTTGAAACGGAGTCTCACTAAGCTGCTGAGGGTCTCCAATAAGTTGCTGAGGCTGGCCTCCCACCTGTGATCCTCCTGTCTCAGCCTCCTACCATGTGCCGCCATGCCCAGCTTCACATAAGCATATGTCATTTATCATAGCAAAACTTAGAAAAAGCTTCAGGTAAACTTTCTTTTGAAATGTTTACCTGAAGACATTTTAACCATAAGTATCTTCTGTGTTAGAGGGTCCATTATCAGGAAATAAAGAGACATGTTTTAAGCCATCAGAGTATTGATTGAGGCATATATATTTAAGCCAACAAGATAATGAAAAAACTAAAAAGCACTTGTTGGAATTACCCAAGAATTTTGGCGGAAAGAAAGAAAGGGAGGGAGGAAGGGAAGGAGAGAGAAAGAGGGACCAGAAACTCAGAAAAGTGGCTCAAATATTGAAACTTATAAAAAAAAAGTCCCTCTTCTTAAAAGAACCCCCCAGAAAAAAAGAAAAGAAAAAACAAGACATTATTGGGGTACTGTTGCTTTATGTGAAATTCAGATCTCATCCTAAGTTTGAATTGAAATCCAATCACTTTTTCACTTAAAAGCAGGTTTCTACAAATGAACTGGAAAGAAGAAATCTATGCAGGAAGAGTAGAATCAGTTCCTGGGAAAGGGCAGGGTTTTTTTTCAGGGATACCCCTGCTCCCCTCTGCCTCCCCTCACCAAAAGCCTAGTTATCCATGGAAGAGATCAGATAGATACAAACTAATTAGATAAATTCGCCTTAAAAATGAATTTCTAAAGAAATATCTACCTTCCCCCAAAATTTGGTTTCACAGAATAAAAAGTTGTATATTAGAGCATTAAGTTAAAAAGCAAAAGGCTACAAAATACAAACATCATTAAACATAGTACTTTCTGTTAAGTATGCCATCAACACACCAAAAATGGAGTTTATAATCTGCTGGAAGAAAACTTACAGGACTTTGTTAAGTTGGCAGCCAGTTAAAAAAGAAAGAGAAAGAAAAAAAGAACTGACAACCAATAGATGCTTTTACAGGTTAAATCTTGTTGAAGGTGTGCTCCCCCCTTAGTATACTTTGATTTATTTAAGCTCACCACATTTCTCTTAAATACACTCCATTAACAAGTGATAGACTGTGATCCTGGGCTTGAGGCAAGACATGAAACACAATCTGTCAAGAACTTCATTCATTCCCTGACCAGGTGTCTTTGAGTACACCCAAGTTCCTAGTTACTTATCTGAGTTCTGTGAAGTTGTATTCAAATCAATAGTGGGGTTTTACAACAGCATGCTGCTAGGAAATCACCCTAGCAGCCCCAAGAGTTGCCTGGCCTCCCAAGTTCAGATGCACAGGCTGAGTGAAAGTTATCAGAGCGATGATAAAAAGCTTCAGGTTAAATATGAGGAAGCAACTCACAAAGACACCTCTGGCCCAGAGCCTGGCAAACAGCAGATAAGCACACCTACAGGGAAACTTGAAGTTTGTACAAATCAGCAGTGTCTTAAGTGGAAAGTTAATTAAAACAAAGTGAGAAATCGGTTTAAGAGTCTAACTATGTCACAGATCTATTTGAATTATAATCCTCAGATATTAAATACTCACCAAATTGTTAAACCTGATAGCACAGCCCCCCCCCCATATTTCTCCAAGTGAAGACAGAATTTGCAAGCTGACATGACCAGCTTTTGGTGATATCCTCTTAGTACGACTCTATCTTTAATCTACAGCCATGATAAAATGTCCCAACATATACAAACTGAGCTCAAACAGTGACTAATGACCATTAATCCCCCTATCTTCAGTCATCTGCCCCTCCAGCCATTTATCACACTGACACTTCACTTTACACACGTGAATAAACTTTAACCGAGAAGGTGAATCAACAAAAATCTCAAAGGTATCTGAAGCTGTAAATTAAACGAGGGGGGAGACACAGCAAAGAGAGACAAATCGAGAGATCAGATCTTAATGTTTTTGATTTGAATCCATGGCTAGGGCTGGGGGGTTGGGAGAGCTATTCAATCACTCAGTTATGCAAACGAAGGGAAAAACTGCCTCACAAAAAGGGGAAGCTGGAAGTGAGGAAAGGTGGCCCCAAAGAGGGAATGTAATCTACTCATCCATCCACAGTGACACCCACGAGGTATCTGAGGCTGAAACTTCAGTTTCTGTTTGCTTCCAAGGAACGACAACTTAATCGATTTCTTATTTAGTCCAGTTCAAATGTTCCTTGAAACTTCCAGACAGGAAGCACATGCCAAGGGTCTTAAATTCTTTTAGGGGTCCACTTGCCATCATTGAGCTGATGTGTGCTTTGCTTGATCAGAACATAAAGGATCACCCTAGACCACAACAAGCTCAGACGAACCTTGGAAAAGATTTCATAATTATGCAAATTGAGTGACTTTAACCTATAGGCCCTGATGCAACCTGAAGCTTAGTGTGCGACCATAAAAATTCCCCCCGGGTGCAGTGTGTGTGTGTGTGTGTGTGTGTGTGTGTGTTAAAGCCTGAAATTGGATCCGTGATTGAAACCAGAATCTACTAAAGGGAAAGAAACAAAAGTCGAGTCCAGGCTCAGTTCACCTCTGGTAAAAGTTTCTCAGGGAACAAGAACACTGTTTCCAAGAGCAGAGACAGCAGGCGCTCACGCCAGAAGGTTCTCACTGCAGCATCTTTCCAACTTGACTTCCTACGGAGTTTCAGTAGTATTTAATGAATCCTAAAAATCCTCATTCCGCCTTCTGTTTTTCCCTTGCCAATGTGAATCCCAGGCAACTAACTGTTCCCGTTCAGATGCTTGGAATCGCCTGTTTTCCTTCTAAACTCAGTCAGGCAGCGGCTAGTTTATATCCTATCATAAGAAGGAGTTATTTCCTGAAGTTTCTTCAGAATCGAATTTAATTACAGACTTTGGTTACATAAAACAACTCCTAATAACCCCTTGTGCTCAGGAGAGGAGGGGCGGATTGGAGGACCCGGTTCTGGAATCCTGGCGAGCCTCTGGATCACAGATTCCCCGCGCATGTCCCCCACCTCCCCTGCCCCAGGAGCCAGCCTGTGGGTGATATTTATTTCCACTGGTCCTGGGGGCCCACGCTCACCGGCCACCGCTGCCCCCTCCTACCCTTCGCTTAGATGTGCCTTTGCTCAGAGTAGGGCGTGCCCTGAACTTGGCAAGAGGCCGAGGTCTGCCAGGTTTGGGGAGGCTTGGGGGGAGTTAGGGGGATGGTGGGTAGGGGACAACCTCCAAAGCCAACCAGGAGCCTTTTCGTTTAAAAGTTCTGCAGGGAGCGAGCCCCTCGGGCCTTAGAAGGGAAAGGTCACCAAAACACAGTTCGGGGTCAGATTTTGAAAAGTGGCGAGGGGACCGAGGAAGGGAGGGGAAGGGTGAAGAAAGAAGACGCGGGTTACCTGAACAGAGACATATTAATCCAAAGAGGTAAAAGTGAGCAGGCTCCGCGATCATGGTCCTCCGGTGGATCCTGCATACAGTCTCATGCCAAGAGAAGGGGAGTAGAAGTAGGGTCCCCAAATTTATGAAGCCACACACCACACACACCCTGCACACAAAGGCTTAATATAAGCAACGTGGGTCAATCCGTCAGGAGTTTTCAGGGCAATCCGTCTTCGACCTTTCCGGACGCTTGTCAGTATGTCAGAGCCCTTGGCAGAGGAAGAATTCCGCGGCTGGTCTTCTCGGAACCCCGGGCTTCCCGAGGAGGCTCAGCCACTTCCAAGGACCATCCAAGGAACAACAAAGAGCGGGGCAGGGGCGCAGCGGCGCGGCTTCCTGCCCGACGCCTCCCGAGCCTCCCGGCGTGCGCCCCACGGTGTGCGCCCCGAGCGCCGGGCGAGGGCGGGCGCGGCGGCCGCAAAGTTGGGGTGCGAGGGCCGGCGCGGAGCGAGGCGGGCGCAGTCAGCAGCGGGCCCCCCGCGCAGATCGCGGGCGCCGCTCGGGAGCGCCGGCTCGGGGCGCCGGGGGTGTGCCGGGGTGCCGGGGCGCGCAGGGGGCGAGCGAGGGGGCGGTGCGGCGACTGCGGCTGCCTGGGCGGGCCCTTGCGCCCATCACTCGGGGGATGCGCAGGGCAGGGGGACAGCCCGGGACGGCCGGCACGCGCACGCCTTCCGGGCGCCCCCAGCCCCGCGCGGCGAGCCGTCTCCCACCGGGGCGCGCTCCGGGCACCCCACGCTGCACCGGAGCCCAAACTTGCTGGGGCTGACTGCGTGCACCCCTGGCTCGCGGAGCGGCTGCTCGCGGACCGGCCCCGGCGGCGGCGCGGGGAGGATGCTGGCGCGGGGTTCGGGGACCTCCGCCCGAGCAGCCGCGTCTGAAGTTTCTGCTCGCACGCTGCCTGGGCTCGGGCTCCAGCGCCTGTGGGCTTCCCCCGCCGTCCCCGCCGCTCCCGGTTTCCTCCCTCTCCAACCCGGCCCCGGAACACTTAAAGGGGCCGCGCGGTCCTCGCCCCGCCGCGCTTTCCGCGCCCCGGGCGTGGGGCGCAAGTTCTGCCGGTGTAGACGTCCAGGCAGCGGCCAGGGAGCCCGACGGCGCCCTCAGGTGAGGATCCGAGCGCTCAGGAGCGGAAATCCAAGCGAATGGGAACTTGTCTGGTTTCTCCTGCCATCCCCGTCTCCCCTGCACCTTTCTCCAAATGGAACCTCCCAGCCAAAGACTTCAAAAATCCTCCTGGTCCAGTTTAACCTCTTCCTAGCCGCTCTCAGGGATTGGAACAAACTCTCCAATAACTCCACCCTCACTCCTCCCAGTTTCCATTAAAAAAAAAAATGGCAAAAAAGCCATTAGGACAGGGGTAGAGAAAGGATGATCTGCAGTCTACCAGTAGATGGGCATTCCATTACAACGTTCCCTTTCTTTTTATTAAAGTTGGAGAGTGTCCCTTAGAAAGACTATGCAATTCAAGGGGCCTGGGGTTGGGCCATGGGGTGTTTTCATTATATTTTAGACCACAGTCTGTCCTTCAACTTCATGGATTCTCCATATTAGAAAGTTAACAAAGGGGAAACAATTAAGCAAGAAGGACAAGTCATGGAGGAGTGGGGTTCTTTGAAAACCAAGGCGTCCGGGCTTTGATACCCAGGACCACAGCCCTGAAATCCCAGCCTGACAGTTACTAGCCCAGTGACCATCCCAGGTCTGTTCTCTCTTCTGAAAAACAGGGACTATTGAGAGACTTCATTGTATTAAATCGCACTAGAAAAACAGAATCCGGCACATCTGATAGGCATTCACTCATTCATTCGTTCGTTCATTCATTCATTCATTCATTCATTTTTGTTCTGTTAAGACACTATGAAAAGCACCTTACACATGCTGATTGCTCAATAACTGGTAGATGTTGGCACTCAGCTATTCTTTTTATGCACAAATTATTATCTATACAGTTATGCAAATAATTATTATCTGGCAGGGTATATAAGAAGCTGCTTTCAACAGTGGCTTTTGCAGGGGAGAATTACCAATGGATAGAGTTGGGAGAGGGGGATTTTCTCTTTTCTATGTACTGTTTTTAAAGTACCCCTTTTTAAAGTTAGTTCACGCATTACCTAATGAAAAATAAAATTTTAAAAGCAAGCTGTATGTTCATTTTCATCATGGCTGGTACGGCCAGTGACCTCAGAAAAACGTTCTATGGAATGAAACCCTGGTTAACAGCACCTATCTTTGAAAGTGAAAGATAGTTTAATCCTGAGAAAGCTGACTGAAAATTCGGTAAACAGGCTGAAGATAAGAATTCAAAGGCTCCAACCAGAATCTTCCAGCAATAAAAACAAGAATGTGAGTAAATGCTGAAAAACATACATCGACTTGCTCTTTCTGAAAGGATATATAAGGAGAAACATATAGAATATAATTTTTTCTTGGAATAAAATGTGCTTTTAAGATAAAATTACCTAATAATAGAAAATAAATAAGCTATATTGTAGTGAGAGAGAGAAAGTAAATCCTCTAAATCCTCATGTCATTTAAATGCATTTCAAATAAAGATTTTGAATTTCCACTTAGTAAAGGATATATACTTTTATTTTTATTTATTTTTTGATGGCGTGGGGGATTGAACCCAAGGCCTCATACATGCTAACCACAAGCTCTACTACTGATCTACACTTCAAGTCCAAAGAAGCATACTTTATTTTTTATTTTATTTGTGTATGTTCGTGGGGAGGGGAGGAGAGGTCAGATTAAGTATTGAACCCAGGGGCATTCTATCTCTAAGCTACACCCCCAGCCATTTTTTAACTTTTTTTATTTGAAACAGGGTCTTGCTTGTTGAGAGCCTCCCTAAGTTGCTCAGGCTGGTCTCGAAACAGATCCTTCTGTCTCTGCCTCCCAAGTACTGGAATTACAGGCATGCACCACCATGTCCTGCTAAAGTATACCTTAAATACAAAGTAGGATATGTATGAAGATCCCTATTACATTGTTCCTCAAAGTGGATCTCCTGGCCTCTAAAAGTTTGCTAAGATCTCTCAAGATGGATTTCACCACTTATCACATTATCATTGAATGGAAACCATATTAATACTGTCTTTTGTTCTCAACTTCAGTAAGCGACACCCACCCAAATCCTCAATTCCACCCCCAGATATGCTGTTAGCTACACAAGTCAGCAGTAAGTCTTCTCCAGGAACTAACTTTGTGCCAGCTCCCTGCTGAGCCCCATCATCGCCCATTCATCTATGTTGGTCTTTTCTTCTTCTCCCACCTTGTTGAAAGGGCACCTGTTCTGTCAATTATATCAGTAAAGTTGTCATCTATAGAAAAAATTTGTATTCAGAGGGTATTAGGGACCTTTTAACAAGTGAAAGTCAACATACCTGTGAACTTTCCCACTCACTACCTTTCACTCACTCTGATTCATGCAAATAAAAACTGAGTGAACAACATCTATGTGTCCATGGTGCAGGATGCAAATTTAATCCTCTTCTCCAGGCCTGAAACGCTCTGACTATGGGGAGCTACACAAAGAATAGAAGAGACTCCAGAGTGTATCTGTTGGAATCATACACGTGCCTTCGGGGTGAAATGACAGCTCAGTACATTCCGGGACATGGATTTATCATAGAAACTTCCCACCTCTACACTTTTGTGCTTGAATATCGAATGACATAGAAGAATGGGCAAATGTTTGATGTGTCTATATGAGGGTATGCACAACTATGAGCATGCATATGTGCATAGGCAATATGCTCAAGTCAGGTCTTCAGGTCTTGAGGCATGGACAAGAGAACTCTGACTGGTTCCTCACTGGTTAGGAGGCAAAGTACAAGATAAGGAGAAAGCATCTTAATTTGCATTCAAGGATTCTGTTTTGATCACTATGATCAGAATGTGTGGTGAGCGTTAGTGTTCCCTTTGGAGGACTGTGATCTCATCTGGAGTTAGAAGAAACCTGAAAACAATACATTCCTGTAGAGCCAGGAATAGGTACACTTTGACAGACAAAATTCTAAAGCAGTAGTGAGCTTTTGGGCTGTTCTGATCTGATTTTATCTTTTACAGGGGTGGCTGCAGGAACTCAGGAAATAACAAAACTCCCAGGGTCTCTCCAGGGATCCCAGATACCACTTATTCAGATCAGGAGGCACAGAGTAGAGTTCCTAAGAAAACTACAAACCAGAACATCTGTCTGTCTCCCCTTCTTAGCAAGAAGCCTTAGAATCAAACAGAGCCTGGGATGCAAGCCACAAGTTCCAGCAGATCTGGTGAGCAGATCTGGCAAGAAGCACACATCAAGGCTCTGCTAAATACTCCAAGATACCATCCCTCAGGGTACAAGGGCTACTTTAGCAATTTTCACAAGAAACTGCTGAATTACATGTGCAATCCTTGGTATCTAACATGAATATTTAAATCTTTTCCCAAGTTTGGAAATATAAGTCCCCTATCAGAGAGCAATCTAAAGCAACCCTAATAAAAGGAGAGTAAACACATTTGTTGGAGCATGTACTGTGTTTCAAGAGACTAGGTTTATTTAGTTTCTTTCATATATACATAGGGCACATTTTAACATCATTACTTTTGCTTGCTTCTCTGCCATTTGGAACAGGTAATTATGTGCTCCAAACCAGAAACCATTAAGAGGAAAGATTCTCTGGGTTATTCATCCTCATTTAAAGACTTAAGTCACTGTAAATGAGGCCGATGTGTTCAACACAGAATTTTGAAAGGGTGGGATAGAACCCATTGGTTCTATGTAATCATATACTCCATTCTCATAAGGCTTATTAAAAAATACAAACTATGATATACTCAAGTTTTCTGTGGAAGTACTATGACTGTGTTTGCCTTTTAGCATCTCAGGACATTGTAGGTAATTCTAAAACCAGGTGCTATATTGGCTAAGCTTTTTCCATAGAGCTTGGTACCTTAAGAAAGAACAACATTGGTCTCACTAGAATTCACACCTTTAATGTTAACAGATGGTTAGTTTCAAAGATAAAAAGGAGGACACAGAGAAGTCTCTTTAATTGAGGGCACTGTTTGAGGCCCTTTACAAACATTATCTGATCTAATTCTCATCAAGATCATGTGAGGTGCTAACATGATCTCAATTTAGAGATGAGGTTAGGAGAGTAAATAATTAACTCAAAAAGCTTATATTTGAACTCATCTTGTTTTGAATCAAAGGGTACAGAAAAATATAAATTAGTTAAGAGTGCCTTGGTAGGATAGGCTTGGGAGACTTCTGATTCAACACATTGAAGGATTCCCCCAAGCTTTTAATATGCAAACAGGCATTGGGCTCGCGAGGAAGGACACTTTTGAGAAACCTTGTCTCTGCAGTAAACATTGCTCAGTCTACAGCATGCTGCTATTGTGGTATTATCTTTAACACTCCACACCTGAAAATTAAGAGCTTCGGCTTTCCTGACTCTACTGCAGATGGGAGTTACTTGGCAGGAAATGTATTTGTGCTAAAATGAGCAAGGCAATACTCTTTACTGAGAGAGACCTTGCATTGAAGTAACAGTACTTATAGGTCATTCTTCATAGAGCTGCCAGAGGGATTCTGTTAAATCCTGGGACAGAATATTTCTCTCCTCTGCTCAAAACCCTCCAATGGTTTCCAGTCTCATTTCGATGAAGAGTACATGTCCTTCCAGAAGTTAACGAGGCCTACCAGGAGCTGGTCCCCATCCCTTCCAGACCTCATCTCTGCATACATTGCTTGCCTTTTGCTTGCTCTGCTCCACCACAGTGGGCTCCTTGCCATTCCAAAAGTGAATCAGACAACCACATAACTGGGGGATTTTGCTTTGCTCTGTCTGGAATACTTGCCTCCATAAATCTGCAAACATGCACTCGTGCACTTCTCTTAGGTGTTTATAACATCAAGCCTTCTCAGAGTCGCTTTTCCGAACACCCTCTTTAACATTACATCTTTACCCAATACTTCCCATATCCCTTTCCTGCTTGAAGTTTTTCTTGTTGTTTTGTTTTTCCTGGAAAGCATCTACAATACCACCTACTTCCTTCTTTATCTTTACTGGCTCCACTTCTCATCTTAGAATGTTACATGAGTCCATGGATTCTTGACTATTTTGTTTACTAATACTCCCAGCATCCCAAACCATGGCTGGCACCTTGGAGGAACTCAAATGATTATCAAACTTATTAATGAATGATTCTTATTTTGCTACCTGTTAATATAATGTTTTAAAAGCCTCTTTAATGGTTTGATTTCTACACTTATAAAGTTTTTCTCCCCCCAACATATTGTTCAACAATTTATCTACTTCAACCAATGGAAAACTAGCAGTGAATACCACTCATGAAGCTGACATCTCAAAGTTCTGAGCAGGGCATGGTGGCACAAGCCTATAATCCCAGTACTTGGAAGGCTGAGACAGAGGATCACAGGTTCAAGGACAGTCTCAGCAACTCAGTGAGACTTCCAGCAACCTAGTGAGACCCTGTTTCAGAACAAAAAATAAAAAGGGCTGGAACTATAACTTGGAGGTAAAATGTCCCTGTATTCAATCCACAGTAACACTCACACACACACACACACACA
>PVJS01057102.1:0-12156 GCA_004027185.1 Glis glis | reverse complement strand
GGGCATAGGCCCAACACTTCAACACATAGGCACAGGTAAAGACTTCCTCAACAAGACCCCAACGGCACAGGAAACTAAAATGAGGATCAATACGTGGGATTGCATTACATTAAAGAGCTTTTGTGCAGCAAAGAAAACAATCAAGAACCTCAACCGAGAGTCGACAGAATGGGAGAAGATTTTTGCCAGCTACTCCTCTGATAGAGGACTCATATCTAGAATATACAGAGAACTTAAAAAAATCACCACTAAAATAACAAATAATCCAATCAAAAAATGGGCAAGTGAACTAAATAGACACGTCACAGAAGAAGAAATACAAATGGCCCATAAATGTATGAAAAAATGTTCAACATCATTAGCAATCAGAGAGATGCAAATCAAAACTACCCTGAGATTTCACCTAACCCCAATTAGAATGGCAATCATTAAAAACACAAACAACAACAAGTGCTGGCGAGGATGTGGAGAAGTAGGAACTCTAATACACTGTTGGTGGGATTGCAAATTAGTGCAACCACTTTGGAAAACAGTGTGGAGGATCCTCAGAAGACTGGGGATGAACCTACCATATGACCCAGCAATACCACTTCTACGCATCTACCCAAAAGAACTGAAACCAAACTACCAGACTAATGCATGTGTATCTATGTTTATAGCTGCATAATTCACAATTGCCATACTTTGGAACCAGCCAAGGTGTCCATCGACAGATGAATGGATCACAAAACTATGGGATATGTACACAATGGAATTTTACGCAGCCACAAAGAAGAACAAAATTACATCATTTGCAGGGAAATGGAGAGAACTAGGGAACATTATGCTAAGTGAAATTAGTCACTAAGAGTGACTTTGTCACTGACTTTGTCGGATGTCCCCCCTAATCTGTGGAAGCTAGATAGAATGGGACTTAGAGGGGACTCCCGACAAAGAAGAAGAAAACTTTAGATGAACAAAGAAGGTGACCTAACTGAGGGAGTTGGGAGGGGGGTGGAGGGAAACACACTATAGCACATGATGTATATACACAAACTTATAAGACTCAATCACTATGCGGAGCACGAAAGGGAGGGAAGGGGAGGGAATAAGGTGGGATTGGAGGGAGGGCTAAATGAGCAATGTGTGCATGTATGATGCTGCTACTCTGACATGTATCAAAATGTATAATTACAATGCACCAATAAGTGAATATTTAAAAAAAATAAATAAATAAAATAAAATGGTCAAGATCTAGAGGGGAAAAAAGAGGTAACTTTCCTCCATTCATTTTATGGTATAATATCAAAGTTTGATATAGTCAAGATATTTTTTATAATGTAGGATGTCAATATTTATATAACAAACATTATTTTACATACCATTACAAATATACTGCCAATAAAACTATGATTTTCTCAACAAAAGAAAAACTTCTTTTGATGAGTTTAGTTCCATGAATGCCACAGAACACACACACACACACACACACACACACACACACACACACAGGGGCATTAAACCCAGGGGCATTCTACCTCCAAGCTATAACCCCAGCCCTTTTTTAAAAATTATTTTTTGTTTTGAAACAGCATCTCACTAGGTTACTGAGAGTCTCACTATGTTTCTGAGACTGTTCTTAAGCCTGCAATCCTCCTGTCTCAAGTACTAGGATTACAAGCCTGCACCACCATGCCTGGCTCAGAATAATTCTTTTGTGAGTGGTACTGGGGATTGAACTCAAGGATGCTCTATCTCTGAGTTACACTCCCAGCTACCCCTGTTTTTTATTTTGCACTAGGGTCTCACTACAGAATAAAATTTTAATAAGTTCTGACTTTGGTAGAAATAATATATTTAAACTTAAATAACCTTGCACGTTTAATATACCTCCCTTTCAATTTTTCAATATTGTCTCTACAACTTAAACACTGTAAGAAAAATGAACCATTAAAACATTAATAGAGGGGGCGCACGCCTGTAATCCCAATACTTGGGAGGCTGAGACAGGAGGATCATGAGTTCGAGGACAGCCTCATCAAGTAGTGAGACTCTCATCAACCTAGCAAGACCCTGTCTCCAAATAAGAAATAAAATCGGGGTGGGGATGTAGCTCAAAGATAGAATGCCTCTGGGTTCAATCCCCAGTACCACACACACACACACAAAAAAAAAACATTAATAGAGCTAGGCATGGTGGTACATGCCTATAATCCCAGTACTTGAGAGGCTGAGACAGGAGGATCACAAGTTCGAGGTCAGCCTCAGCAACTTAGTGAGACCCTCAGCATCTTAGCACGACCTTGTTTCAAAATTTTAAAAAAAGGGCTGGAGGTGTAGCTTGGACATACAGAATTGTCCCTGGGCTCAATCCCCAGAATAATAATAGTAATAATAATAATAATAATAATAATAATAGAAACAAGAAATGGGGTATGCATGGCTGCCGGAACCCGCCGGCAGAGTTGAAAGGTTCAAACGGTTCCTGAAACGGGGAGTGAGGATTAAGAAATAAAGAGAGAGAGACAAAAGATAGTGTTTTGGGAGGGCTCTCAGTTCCATACTGCAGCAGCCCTTTTCTTTATCCAGCCCAGTCCTTATATATCCTTTTAGAGCGCCAGAGATAGATACAAAGTCATTTTTACTATACAATGTTAACATTTCTTTCAGCAAACAGGATGTTCCCAGACCACCTCCCTCCTTTGCCTGCGCCTGGGGGTCCTGTGCCCCTTGGGGGGGGGGGTCCCTCTCCCTTCTGGATGGAAGAACAGTCAAGTCTCTCCTCAGATAACCTTCAGCTATAGAAATGCATAGCACTCAATCGGCCGGCCTGTTTGGCCAAACTTATACCTCTCAAGGCTGTATTTGCAACTATGAGCCTGAAGCCAAAGAAATGGCTCCCCACACTTGGCCCCTTTCTTCTCTGGCTCTGGAATGACTCCATGGTGACCCTCCTCAACTTTCACCAAGACTTTCCCAGTGTGCCTCAGAATTTCTTCTTCCTCTATGCCAGGATTTGCCCTAGAAAAGAAAGAGTTGATGTGTTATAATGATGAGTTGTCAAAGCCTCAGTGAAAGGATACTTTTATAAAATAAATCTTGCTAAATATTACAAGAGAAAATAAGGAACACAGCAAAGCTGCCTGACTATGCCAGGAGGTGTTTTTCCTCACTGTTCCTAACCTGGGGCCCTGTTCATCCAAGCATCATGTGCTCCTAGCTGAGGACAAGGAGGCTCCAGTTCTCACCAAGAATGGAAGACATAGAAGATGAGTGCAAGCCGGCACTTTAGAGAAGGTGGGCTTGACAACCCTACCAGTCACAGGGTGCAGCTAGGATGCCTACTCAACTCACTGTTCAGGAATGGCCGTGCCCCCTCATGGCAATCCTGGTGAATTTCTGAAACTCAGTGTTAATATTCCATGCCATAAGTTTGGACAATCAACTTGAAATAGAGCCCACCACTGTGAGAATATAATTGTATCTTTTCTGTCAAAGGAGGTAGTTTCACTTAGGCGGCCATTTTGTTACCTGATAGGGACTTACATTCCTTCCCCAAATTAACATCTCTTAAGAGATTACAGGTGTCCACCCTCCCCCATCTTCCCCTGTAGCTGACCGGGAAGAATGTGAAGCTGTAACTTCGACCAATAGGAGTTCAGCGCAGGAGGAGCCTTGCATTAGGGATATAAGACCCACTGGGCTCTTTGTGAAGCATGCTCTCTCACATATCTGGGAGCACCCTTTTTTGCAAAAAAGTAAAATCGCCTTACCAAGCAATTTTCGAACACGTGCCATTTCTTTAGACGCTGTAAAAAGTTGTTTCTAACACCACCTCATCCCTTTATCTGAAAGGATGATGGCTTGAATGTTTGCCTTTCAGAATTCATGTAACTTTGGAAACTTAATTTCCAAAGTTGAAGATATCTGGAGCTAGGGCCTTTGAGAGGTGATTGGTCATGAGGTTTCTGCTCTCATTAATGGCTTAGTCCATTAATGAATGAATGGATTATCGGGTTATGAAGGGAGTAGATTTGTTATAAAAG
Source organism: Glis glis (assembly GCA_004027185.1). Lineage (NCBI taxonomy): Eukaryota > Metazoa > Chordata > Mammalia > Rodentia > Gliridae > Glis > Glis glis. The sequence goes on along the minus strand of PVJS01057102.1, from coordinate 8,131 downwards.
TGAGCCCTCTTTGGAACACTTGGTCTCACTACTTCAGGACTCTGCAGTTCCCACCAGCAAGAAGGTCCTTGATAGCCTCTCTACCTTGAACTTCATGGCCTCCAGTACTATACAAAAACATTTATTCTCTTTATGAATTGCTCAGTCTCAGGTATTCAGTTATAGCAACAGAAGACAGACCAGGACAGATGGAGATAATAAGAAGCAGAGTAGATGGCAAATAGACAAAAGTACATTGATGTTCTATATATCAGCAATATGTAATAATTGGAATTAAAATTAAAATATACCATTTATAGTAACATCCAAAAATTGAAGTGCTGAATTAAAATCTATACAAATATGCATCAAGAAAACTTTGATTCTTGGTTGAGAGATATAAAAGAAATATAAAGCAGAGATATTTCTTTTTCAGGATCTGTACAATCATTATTGTTAGGGTGATAACTAACTTGATCTATAGATTCAGCAGAATCCCAACTAATTTCCCAGCAAAGATACCAAAAACTCTGTCTTTCTTTTTCTTTTCTTTCTTTCTTTTTTTTTTTTTTTGCAGTACTGGGGATTGAACCCAGGGGCATTCTACCTCCAAGCTACACCCCCAGCCCTATTTTTTATCCTAAGTTGCGGAGGCCTCACTAAGTAGCTGAGGCTGGCCGTGAACCTGTGATCCTCCTGTCTCAGCCTCCCAAGTACTGGGATTACAAGTGTGCACCACCACGCCCGGCAACAAACTCTTTCTAAACCTAGAAATGATGGCATAAGACTGAAAAATAGTTGAAGAACCTCCTCATCTGGTTCTAAGCACTTATAAAGCTACAGTAATAGAGTATGGTACTAGTCAAGGAATAGATAAATGGAACAGAATAGAGAGCTCCAAAATAGACTCATGTAAATATAGTAAACTGGTTTGGTCAAAGGGACAAGGGCAATACTTAATGGAGGGAGAAAAGTCTTCCATGAGTAGTGACAGAGCAATTTTTGGGAAAATGAACTATATGGACCCCATATAAAAAATAAATAAACATAGATATAAACTTTATGGCTTACTCAAAAATTCACCCAAAATAATTCATAATCTTAAAATTTCAAATACAAAATTGTAAAAATTATAGAAGAAAATATACATAGCCTTGAGTCCTTATAAAAAGGAGGATCCAAACATAGAAATGCACACAGGAGAAACTCCAAGTGGAGAACAGAGCTCTGCTGCCACAGCCAGGAAAGCACAGAAGCTGGAGTGAGACCTGGAACAGACCCTTCCCGAGCACTTCCGAAGGGAGTGTGGACTGCCCACACCTCAACTCCAGGCCTCTGGACTTCAGATCAGAAAGACAAGAAATCTCTGTAGTTATTATTCCCCCAGTTTGTGGTACTTTGTCATGGCAGTCCTAGGAAAATAATACAGGTGTGATCTGCTCTCTCCACCACTCTCTGTAGCCCAGAGCTGCCTCCCCAAACCCACACCACCAGAGGGTTGGGGTGGTAGCTGGGCCCTTCACAGGCCACAGCCACTGTCAGGTGGTTACCTCTAGTTCTGAGTGTCTAGGAGCTCTGGTCTCAGCTCTCAACCTCCTGGGGCCAGGGGGAGGATGAAGGCAAGGAGGGGCAAGAGGCCAGCATCCCTGAAGCTGGTTACTAAGCCTCTGCCCTGCTGTTCCAGGAGCCCAGAAAGCCCAGGGCTGAACAGACCTCACCTGTCACTTCTCCTCCAGCCCCCACCCAGTCAACCACAGTTGAGTTTAGAGATGTCCCTTTTAAACTCAGTCGGGAAGATGTCTCAGAAAGGCACAGAAAGAGAATGCTACACCTGGTCATGGCATCTCACCTGTGTTCACTGGGCCCAGACTGACCCTTTAAAGGAGTGAGGGTAGAACAGGCTGGGGGGCCAGCCCTCTCTTTTGAGAAAGGCCTGGGACAAAGCCAAAAGGAAGGGAGGGGCTGGTTGACAGGATGCTGCAGTGGGGGGGGGGCTCCTCCCACAGGGGCTGAGTGGAGGGGGAAGAGGAACCCCCTGCCTCCATCCAGACAGAGTCTCTGACCACTGCATAGGTACCCCTCGTCAGGAGGTCTAGTCCCAGCCAAGGGTCAGCACAGGGACTTTACTCCATTTCCCCCAAAATGGACATGACACAGCTTACCAAGTGAGGGTTCTAGAACCTTCAGGACTGAGTTCACTGTCTGCTCAGGATAGGAGAGAGCAAAATGCCCTGGAGTTCCTCACATAGCTCGTGTCTCTTGACTGTGGCCAGCTCCCTCACAGGCACCTCCTTACTGGGTATTCAGGCCCTGCTGGACACAGGAAAGGCCACAGACTGAGGCTGCGATGGGCCCAGGGCTCTGCATATTTCCTGGGGGCTGAGGGGTGGCACTCCCCATAGCAGCCCAAGGGACAGTAGTCTCTGCTGCCACCCTCTGAGTCTAGGGGAGAAGTCTAGTGGGGGAATGTGTGGGCCCAGTCCTCCTGGGACAGGTAGGCAGATGTCTGTTCCTCCAACTCTGCGCACCTTGCTGGTAGCACATCCTCTGAGCTCGGGGACTCTGGGAGGCCAGTGCCCTCCTCCAGGCCTGAGGATTGGCAGGGATGGCATCAGGGGCTCTCATCAACTTTTTGAGTAGCCCACAGCGCATCAGGCTGTCTTCTTTTATGATGTAGAACACATGCAAAGGTTTGCTCTACATGCCAGCCAGATCAGGAACCTTTCAAGTGATGTAGCTTCAGCTCTGTCTAAAACTACCATTGTACTTAGCCTTTTCCACCCGACTACAATTATCTTCTAAAACATAACAACCAAAAGGACATGTGTGGAAATGCTCTCAGTAACTTCCTAAGAGAGTAAAAGGGATTGGCCAAGATCAGTTTAGGTAGTATGAACTCCCACAAACATAAAAGGCAACAGAGGACAATAGGTAAAGAGAACACAAATGAAGCAAATCTGGGACTGAGCTTCTCTACTCATAAACAATTACTAGGGGCCACTTAGGTGGACAGAGGCCCAGTTCCACTGAAAAATGGAACTCTCAGCACATGACAACCCTGTCTAAACCCTTGCACTAAGAGACTTGACCAAACTAATCTAGCGTGGCTTTGAGCATCATAATGCTGTGTCCTTAGGGTGACTCCAGAAACACTCTCACTTCCACTACCTCCATTAAAATGTCTGCCTAAGGAAAGCTCAGAGCGACCAGGAACATTTACTAAAAAGAGCTTACAACTGAAAATATGTGTCTCTTGTGACCCAGAAGGGCCTTTCTCGGAAACTGAATGTAATTCCTTTGAAATGTCATCATCAAGAAGGAAAAAGCCTGTCTCCCAGTTTCTGCAGAAAGATAGAATCCTTAGACAATTGCCACAGACACAGCTGGCCTAATAATCACATTTATACTGACCAGACCTTTGTACTTTTCACTTCTCTGACTCTCCTGAGCTCACACACTTTCCCCTTCCCTCATTCTCCCTTTAAAATGTGCAAATCACCCCTTCACAAACTGGAATGTTAGCAGTTACTACATAAAATTAGTTCCAGGGCTGGGGATGTAGCTCAGTGGTAGAAGTCTTGCCTAGCATGCTCAAGGCCCTGGGTAAAATCCCCAGCACTGCAAAGGAAAAAAAAAAGTTCTAACTGATTTCTAGCAACACTTATCTCTAATATCAGCAGAAGTGGTAATTCAGGAAACCCTAAATGGGAGTCAAGGAAACCATGTTCCTAAGACTCCAACCCCTGCCCTCAACCATGCCAAGCACTGCTGCGCCTCAGGACCAGGCATTGGAGGGCGAAGGGGTAGCAGAAGCATGATCACACCAAGTCCTGGGTGGACCACACTCTCCATATGGCGCACCTAGCATGTCATCCCTGCACTGAAGGTTGGGCAGCAGGCCAGAAACAGAAGCCACATGGAAGCCTCTGGGAGGTGTACACTTTGAGACAGAGTGATTTTGCCAGGGACTGGCCTCACTTTAGAATCATAGGTTTTAACAAAAGAAGTTGAATATCAGAGCCATCATGGCCACTATCAATGTGAAGAGAACCTGTGCTCAGAAGCAAATCCCCCAGCAGCCTCTGGGAGATGCAGCCACACCTAGCACACCCTCCCTCTCCTCTGCACCCCAGGGATTCTGGGTAATGTAGTCCATCCTCTTTGTGTAACTCTCACTTTGAGGCTCCTGGGAACTGTAGGCCCCTTGGGGATTCTGAGATGCATAGTCTGGTGTTCTACCAACACAGCCCTCCCTGGGGAGGACTCTGGGGGCTACAGGCCATAAATTCACTAGGGCATTCCCAAGTGAATGGGCAATGTAGTCCAGCATTCTTCCCATGCAGCCCTCACCCCAAAGGCCTCTGGGAGCTGCAAGAGCCCTGGGGATTCTGAATAATGTAGTTTTGGTGCTCTGCCAGCTCTGCTCCAGGGAAATACACTATCCAGGGTAGTATAGTTTGGTGTTCTACCAGTGCAACCCTAATCATGAAGGCTCCTGGGAGCTATAGGCCCTGAAGATTCTGGGTAGTGTAGTTTGGTGTTCTGACTGTGTAGCCCTAACCATGAAGGCTCCTGGGAGCCACAGGCCCCCAAGGCTTCTGGGTAATGAAATCTGTTTTACCTGAACCATTCACACCATGGAGGCTCCTGGGAAGTATATGCTGCACACTTCCCTGGGCACTCCCAAGGATTCTGGGTGGTGCAGTCCAGAGCTTTGCCCAACAGCCCTCAGCACGGAGGCATCTGGGAGCTTCAGGCCATGTGCATGCTTGCCTGGTCACCCCACAAGAGTCCTGGGTAGTGTAGTTTATTTTTTTTATTGTTTTGCGGTACTGGGGATTGAACCCAGGGGCATTCTACCTCCGAGCTATACCTCCAGCCCTATTTTTTATTCTTTATTTTGAAACAGGGTCTCACTAAGTTGTGGAGGGCCTCACTAAGTAGCTGAGGCTGGCTGCGCACCTGCAATCCTCCTGTCTCAGCCTCCCAAGTACTGGGATTACAAGCATGCACCACCATGCCCGGTTCAGTTTTTTTTTTTTTTTACCCTCACCACAGAGAATCCTGGGAACTGAGTCCCCCAAGTATTCTGGGTAGTACAGTACAATTTTTTGCCCACACAGCCCTCATTGTAGAGGACCATGGGATTTGCAAGCCCCCAAGGGTTCTGGGTAATGCAACCCATACTTCCTTTGCAGCCCTCACTGCAGAGGCTCCTAGGAGTTACATGGTGCACTGCTTGCCTGGGCACCCCAGAGGATGCTGGGCAGAGTAGTCCAGAATTCTGCCACTCAGACCTCACGGCAGCAGCCTCTGGAAGCTGCAGGATGCACGCTCACCTGGACACTTCCCAGGGATTCTGGGTAGTATAGTCTAGTAGTCTGCCTACAGTGCCCTTGCCAGAGAGGACCATCGAAGCTACAGGCCACATGCTTGCCCTGGTGCCCAGAGAATTCTGGGTAGTGTAGCCTGGCAACTGCTGGAGCCTGTATCACCATGGTGGCCTCTGAAAATTGCTAGATGGCCTGTCCCACTGTATGCAAACTCACCCAGCAAGCCCCAGCATCATCTGTTTTTTTTCTGTAAAAATTTTAGTCACATAAGAAAGAACTCTTTAACATAGCCACAATAACTATAATTGAAAGTAGTCAACAATAATTCTTTATTGTCAAATGTCTAATCAATATGCAGATTTCTCCAATTATTTCAAATAAATTTCATAAACAAACCAAATTAAAACCAGGAGCATCCATTGCATTTGGTTTATACTTCTTTTTTTTTTTTTGTGGTACCGGGGATTGAACCCAGGGGCGTTCTACCTCCGAGCTACACCCCCGGCCCTATTTTTTATACTTTATTTTTGAAACCGGGTCTCACGAAGTTGCGAGGGCCTCACTAAGTAGCTGATGCTGGCTGCGAACCCGGATCCTCCAGTCTCCGCCTCCCAAGTACTGGGATTACAAGCGTGCGCCACCACGCCCGGCTTGGTTTATACTTCTTAAGTCCTCCTTCGTTGTCTTTTCTTGTCACCATTTATTGACAAAAAGTAGGTAATTTATACTGTAGAATTTCCCAGTCTGTGTTTTGTTTGTTTTTGTTTTGTTTGCCTGGGATCAAACCCAGGTCCTCACACAGGTCTTTTCCGTTTTTTAAGTATTTTTCCCTGTGGGGCTCTTAGAACAGAATTTTAACATTCCACAATACAGAGGAAGTGTCCGATTTCCTTGTTTATGCTGTTGTTTGGGGTGGTTGCTGACCAGAGTTTTCCTCAAGAACATTTTATTTTGACCTCAGTGATCACCATTTCCCCTGGGTGCAGTTGAGGACAGGATGTTATCCCTTACCTGAGTGATCCTGAGTGTTCATTGTGTGCCAAGGGCCAGCATGAAGTGTTTTACAAAGTTTAAATTACATCTCACAACAACACTAGGAGATAGAAGACACCATTCACCCATGTAGAAACAGGATGGAGGGATTGTAACCTGCTCCAGGCCACACCACTGGGCAGTTCAACCTGTGAAGTCAAGAACCGCACCCCAGTCAGCCTCGCTGGAGACCCCTCATTATGAGAGTTCCCCTCTTGTTCACCTTTGGGCACTGATGCCTCCCCAGGGACTGATACTCAGTAGATGATCAATATATTCTTGTTGAATAAATGAATGATTTCATACTTTTTGGAATGAATGAATGAACAAGTTTTTCTCTTGTCCTGCTATTTACAAACAAGCAATGGAATGTGGGGCTCTTGTCCTCTCTGTGCCCCAGCTATGCCCAGCTGTGTCCACCTTCACTCATTTTGCACCTTGAGCAGTGGAAGTGAGGAGGGGGGAGGGGGATGGCAGGACTCACATCCCGAAAGGAGGAAAGAGGGATGTAGAAACGCAGCTTCCCACACACTTCTGCATTTGCCAGGAGCCTCACAGCCATGGGTGGCCACGTCTGTCTCCCCGGTGAGAAGTAAGGGAGGCCTGGATGGATGGCAGGCAGAACTGCCCCTCCTTCTCAGATCCAGTTTAAGATCCTGTCACTTGTGACTCACCCTGGCCTTTGTCCGTCTCCTCTCGGTTGCGCAGTGGGACTGAGGGAAGTGGCCACCTGGTAGATCACTGGGAGGATTAAATGCGCTCATCCACGTCCAGCCCCAGCCCAGTGCCCGGCTCTGGCAGTCACCGGTACCTGCTGGCGTCCATTGTCAATAGTGCAGAGCATGCATTCCCTGGACCCTCATGGACGGGCCAGGGCGGATATAGCAAGAAGCATGTCTAGGGCTAAGGGGAAACCTGGGATGAGGCTGTGAACAGGGGTGGCCCGCATCCCCTGAACCTCCAACTCAAGGACCAGATTCTGCCCCTGGGAATTGGGACACACACAGACGTCCTCATCTCCAACTTCCATCAGCATTTCAGATCCATGTGGACATCAGCCAGTCATCGATCTCTTAAAAGGATGCGTCCAGGGTGGTGTGCAGGGTGATGATCATGAAGCTCTTGACAGCTGAAGGACAGGAGAGTGACAGGGTCACATGCTTTCCCTGCCAAGCACCCACCGGCACTGCTGGAGGAGACAGACTCTCCTGCTAGGAACCAGGCTGCATCGGGTAGGTAGGCTCCCACGGGGTCCAGCCAGTGGCTGAGATTTTGATGGGTCACTGGGCTGCTTGACTCTTTTCTTCCACTTGCCCTTCACAGCTAACAGAATGCTGGTAGACTGATCTGCATTGAGGAACTCTGTCTCTCTTTGCAAATCTGTATTTTCTTTATTTTTAATTGATAAGTAAAAATTGTATGTATTTATGGCTATATTTTCCTTTTTAAAAATAGTAAGTTTTGGGTTTTGTACTAAGGGAAACAAACATTTTTCAAATTAAAAAAATAAAAATGAGGGTTGCCAGTTCATATGCCTTTCGTAATCAAGAGCCCAAAAAAGTTATTTAAAAAAAAGATGGCCTTTTGTGGAGCATCTGAAAACCTTCCCCCACTACTGGGGGCTGAGAGCACCTGAACGTGGCCACATGGGCAAACCTGGGGACTGTGCCTTCCCTCCTGCCAGAAGCAACCACCAGCCTGAGTGTCTCAGAAGGGGGTCCAAGGATGTCCTAAGAGAGGAGGACCTCAACTTGGTACCATCCCAGTTCTTTTTTTTTTTTTTTTTT
>PVJS01057101.1:0-12154 GCA_004027185.1 Glis glis | reverse complement strand
TTTTTATACTTTATTTTGAAACCGGGTCTCACGAAGTTGCGGAGGGCCTCACTAATTGGAGAGAGGGAGAGAGAGAGAGAGAGAGAGAGCGAGAGCTGAGGCTGGCTGCGAACCCGGATTCTCCGGTCTCTGCCTCCCAAAGTACTGGGATTACAAGTGTGCGCCACCACGCCTGGTCCCTATTTTTTTTTTTTTTACTCTTTATTTTGAAACAGGGTCTTGCTAGGTTGCGGAGTCTCACTACTTGCTGAGGTTGTCCTCGAACCTGCAATCCTCCTGTCTCTGCCTCCCAAGTGCTGGGATTGCAGGCGTGGGCCACCACGCCCAGCTCCATGGTTAATTTTTTGCATCACTTCACACCATTGCTTGTGGACATGAAGGGATCTCCAAGTGACTTCGATTTCTAAGTCCTGATCCTTTGCCTTTCGGTGTCAGTTAAAAACAGCAACAGCACCTGGATCCTACTTCTCAATAAAATCCCTTTGAACAGCTTATGAGAAGTTTGTTTTTGTTTTAAATTGGGAGTGTCTCAAGTCTTAGTTCTATTATTTACCTCCTGACAGCTTGATAACCAGGGAGCAATAACTCGGTAATCTGTGGTCTATTTAATGGCTCCATAGTACCACCCTGGGAGCAATAGACTAAGGCCTCTTTCCAGATGCCATGTTTTAAGACTTTCAGCTGGAAAGACCTCCACAACAGGAAATTTATTTTTATTATTTTGTCAGGATTTGGCTTTCTTACTGAGAAACAACAACAAAAATTGGCTGCTGCCTTTCTGCCTCCTGCACTTTTTGCTCTAGGCCACATGGTCATCTCATTTGTAGTTTTTCAGGCAGACAGAGGTTAGAAACTGGCCACTGTGGCCTCAGTAGCAATAAGCATGTTACCTCTGTGTCAGGAATTATGAAGACTGCTGTAGAAACTGTAAGTCACCTCCAGCTTCATAAAGCATTGGTGTCTCTCTCCCTTCCTCTGCCGTTCTTTGCCCGTTCTCATTGGGAGCTGAGTTCAAGAGGCATCAGACAAGCCAGGCGTGGTGGTGCACACTTGTAATCCCAGTACTTGGGAGGCTGAGACCAGAGGATCCGGGTTCACGGCCAGCCTCAGCTACTTAGTGAGGCCCTCTGCAACTTAGTGAGACCCTGTTTCAAAATAAAGAATAAAAAAAATAGTGCTGGGGGTGTAGCTCAGAGGTAGAATGCCCCTGGGTTCATTCCCCAGTACCAAAAAGAAAAATAAAAAAATAAAATAGGACTGGATGTGTCCCTTGGAGGTAGAATGCCCCTGGGTTCAATCCCCAGTACCATAAACTGGGTGTGGTGGCATGCCTGTAATCCCAGTATTTGGGAGGCTGAGGCAGGAGGATCACAGGTTTGAGGACAGCCTCAGCATGTAGTGAGACTCTCATCAGCCCAAGGAGACCCTGTTTCAAAATAAAGAATAGCCGGGTGTAGTGGCGCACGCTTGTAATCCCAGTACTTTGGGAGGCGGAGACCGGAGGATCCGGGTTTGCGACCAGCCTCAGCGCTCTCTCTCTCTCTCTCTTTCTCTCTCTCTCTCTCTCTCTCCCTCTACCTAGTGAGGCCCTCCACAACTACGTGAGACCTGGTTTCAAAATAAAGTATAAAAAAATAGGGCCGGGGGTGTAGTGCGGAGGTAGAACGCCCCTGGGTTCAATCCCCTTACCGCAAAAAAAAAAAAAGAATAAAAAATAGGGCTGGGGGGGGATAGAATGCCCCTGGGTAGACGCACCAGACGCCCAGTGCCTCTGGTTTCATTGCCTACAGGTAATTAAGCTAAATGTCTGCTGTAGTAGATCTTATCATGTTTGCTTACATTATCCATTCTAGAGCAGAAGGGTTTTGCTGGAAAGCTTCTTAGATATGATTTGCATTTTTTACTAGATACTTTTGTATTTGAAGACAAACATGTTAAGGATGCCTTTGTACATCAACAGAAAAGCAAAACATAAAACAGTCTCACTGTGTGCTAGGGTACTTTTTCTTTACAAGACCCACATTGCTTGAAAAACAAGGCTGGCTTTTGCTGAAGGACCTAGAAAAAAAAATATATATATATATTTTTGGAGCTGTTAGGATGAAGGAGCAGGGCAGAAATGACTGTTGTGAAATCCCATCTATAATTAAAAATGTTGGAGCTCAGTGATAGAACACACACTTAGCAGGCAGGAGGCCCTGGGTTCAATCATCAGTAGCACCAACCAAACAATACAACAAAAAACAAAACCCCCAAAGTGCTGACCTAAAATCAAATGTAAAAATAACATCTGGAATTAAAACTATTTACTTCTATTTTTTTTTTTTGGTACTTGGAATTGAACCCAGGTGCATTCTACCTCTGAGCTACACCCCCAGCTCCTTTTTTTTTTTTGGTACTGGGAATTGAACTCAGGGGCATTCTACCTCTGAGCTAAACCCCCAGACCTATTTTATTTTTTAGTTTGAAACAGGGTCTCACTAAGTTGCTGAGTCTTGGTAAGTTGTTGAGGCTGTCCTTGAACCTGCGATCCTCCTGTCTCTGCCTCCCAAGTACTGGGATTACAAGTGTGAGCCACTGTGACTGCCTTCTTTTTATTTCTTATTTATTTTGTGGTACTGGGGATTGAACCCAGGGGCATTCTACCCTCGAACTACACCCCCCAGCCCTTTAAAAAAAGCTTTTTTTGAAACAGGGTCTCACTAGGTTGCTGGTGGTTCGCTAAATTGCTGAGGCTGTCCTCGAACCTGTGATCCTCCTATCTCTGCTTCCCAAGTACTGGGATAAAAAGCGTACGCCACCACGACTGCTTTACTCCTACTCTATGTTTTTTGCATGTTGTTCTTTTTGAGTCCCTTGCCCTGCTGGTGCTGAAGAATGGTCTTAGTCGGCCTATGAGTACTCCAGTACAGTGGGCATTCCGCTGAGGTCATCTCTAGGTGGGGTTGCATGGTGTGGAAGCTATAGCTGGCGACCCTGCCCTTCTCCAGTGCATCAAGAGGGTGGGTAGGCCAGGTGCAAGCAGCTGCACCGGCCTGGCCCTGGATGTCCTCGGCTGGATTGAAGGCTGGTCTCAGTTGCCCCTTCCAGGGTCAGGTGAGATGACGTGAACGTGAGCGCTCGGCACTTCGGCGTTGAGTCGCTAACGTGGGAACGGGCTAGGTGGCAGGCTGGTCACCCCGGCCTGCGGCACCAGACCGTACCTGACCGCATCGGGGCCCGAACTACGGCTCCCGGCGTGCTCTGCGCCCGCCGGCCCGGCGTGCACCGCGCCCGCAGGCTTGCGAGCTGGGAGTTCTGCTCGGCCTGTCCCGTGCCTCGTAAAGGCCGCCGATCTCCTCTTGGTCTTCCCCGGGCGTCCTTCTTTATCCCAATGCCGTAGACTCGGCCCCACGAATGGAAAGTCGCTTCCTACTGGCAATCTTGCAGCGCCGGCGCCAGCCAATGCAGTGCGCGGAATGAGGTCACGTGACAGGGGGGCGGCGCTCCGGGGGCTCTCTCGTCTCTATGGTTCTCCACGTCGCGCTAGAGGGCGTGTGGTCCACTGGAGGGCTCCCTACATTCCTCCTCCATTACCTCACTGCCTCCGGTGGCTGCTGGGATACCGGAGGACTCGAGTCCCGGCTCAGCTCAGCCCTCCAGCCGCCGGGGGAATACCTCTAGTTCTTCCCGGCCACCGCCGCCGCCCCGCCGGTTCTTCCTCCGCCCCGCCCGGTCTGCGCCGCGCGTCCGGCCCGCCGGCTGGCCCGCTTCTCTCGGGAGCCCCCACCCAGGCGCATGGCTCCATGAAGCGGGAGGAGGAGGAGGCAGAGCGCGAGAGGTCCCGTCCGCCCCGGCCGCGTCTGGGCCAGGAGAAAAGGTGGGAAAGTCCGGCTGCGCCGCGCCCTCCTTCCTCCTCGCCGCGGGGCCAGGCCTCCCTCCGGCCGCCGCCCGGCCCCGGGTCTGCTGGCGCCGGGCGGCGGAGGGAGCGGGCGCGGGCGCGGGTCCCCGGGGCCGGGGCGAGAGTCCGGGCGCGTGGGGGAGGGGCGCGGCGGCGGGCGGGGCTGGGGCCGCGAGCCCCCGCCGAGGGCCGGGGTCGGGGTCCGCGCCGGGGAGGGGAGGGGCGGGACGCCGTCCCCGCTCGGGCGGCGGGGCGAGGCTCCAGCTGCAGTTCAGTGCCTGCACTCCCTCCTGCAAGCCGTCGCGGGTCCGTGTGAAGTTTGGTGGTCTCCGGCGCCGCCTGGTGGCCCCCACCCGCCGGCCTGCCGCCCCCTCCCCCGCCCGGCGTCTGGATTCCACCCCCGCGGCTCGGCCAGGCTGCTTTACCCGTCGCCCCGCCGGCTCCCCAACTCCCCCAGCTCCGCGGACTCCCCTGTCCCACGCCCGCTTCTCTTACATTTCCCCTTTTCCCTCTGCCTGCTTGGCTCCTCCCCGGCCTCTCCTTTCCCCACTCTGTCTCCGTCGTTTTCTTGCTTAACTCTTCACAAGCGCGCTCTTTCGACTCTTCTTCTTTTTTTCTTTTCTCCCCAACCCCAGCCCGAGAGCCTCCTTCTATGTCCACCTCTTCGCTCTCCTTCCACTGTCCCTTCACGGTACACTCGTTGGGTTTCACGGCTCTCCTTTCCGAGCTGTGGGTTTTGCCCTTGATTCCTGGCCCTCCTCCATTCCCTGTCCTGATGTGAACTCCTCTCTCTGCCATGCTCCTTCACCCTTATCCCTCTGGGCCTATCCTCTTTCACTGCCCTCTCCTAGGATAGAGTGGGTGGGGCCTGGATCGCCTGTTTACATCTTTGGGAATAGTTCAATTTTCTGTTGCCGAGTAGTGGGAAGAGTTGAAGACATTATGAAGAGATTTATGCAAAACTAAGAGTAAGGATGGATTGCACTTATCATATTCCCCTGGCATAACAAGATGGCCTGCCCTGGGGTCCCTGCCTGGCACATTGTCCAGTAATTCTTTAGTACTAGCCTTGCAAAGGATTTGGGAGTATTTTGTATTCTGAAACCAGTGGAAAGTGTCTAAATGGTATATCCTGGCCGGAGAGCAAGTTTTGACCTAAATCGGTGGTGGGGGAAGTTTATTGTGTGTCTCATGTTCAAGTTCAATACAACCTTTGATACTCAGTGTCCTCCCTTGGTGATGACGCTCAGGATGAGGTGATGCAGGGCTTGCCTCATATTTAGCCTTTGAAATGTTTTAAAGTAAGGAGAGCCTGTTCTCTAGCTGTTTCCTTTTTCCAGAAAATTTGCTCTAGTGAGTTGTAGTTTTTTTAAAAACTGGCTCTGACCTCTGCACTACCTGGATGGTGTTTGTTCACTCCACCTGCATTTCCATTTTAGGTACAGGAAGAAGGAATGGCCTTGGAAGGAAGAAAATTCATTCCAGAGACAAAATAGCTCCCCTCCTCTGTTGTAGCTGTTCCCCTGGCAATACCAACTTCTCCTTTCAGTGAGTATTAGTTGGACACACTTAGAATAGAATTTTGTTGCTGTTTTTGATTTTAGGACTGAGTTTGGATTTTAGGATGTAGGAATACTTTGTTCGTTTCTCTTTCTCTGCTTCCATGAGGGGGTCCTAATGTTGATGAAGTTTTTCTACTTGTTCTTTTTAAAAGTACTTAAATGTAGCCTTACTTAGGAGGCTGAGAAAGAGAATTGCAGGTTCAAGGACTCAGCAACCTCGCAAGACATTGTTTCAAAACAAAAAATAAAAAGGGCTGGGGGAGCCAGGAGCTGGTGGTGCATGTGTGTAATCCCAGTACTTGGGAGGCTGAGACAGGAGGATCACAGGTTCGAGGACAACCTCAGCAAGTAGTGAGACTCTCATCAACCTAGTGAGACTGTTTCAAAATAAAAAAATAAAATAGCGGTGGGGGTGTAGCTCGGAGGTAAAATGCTCCTTGGTTCAATCCCCAGTACCACAAAAAAGGGGGGACCTGGGGGTGAGGCTCAAGAGGTAGAATGCCTCTGGGCTCAATTCCCCAGTACCAAAAAAGAAAATGTACTTAATGTGCAAACCCATCAGAGAGGCCTAGATGGTGGTGTAACCTTTTATTTCCTTTGTGTTTACAATTCATAAGTCTTGTTCCCCTCCCTTCTCAAATTACTCCCCTTTTTAAGACAAAGAGTTTGTCTTAATTCTCAGGTTAATCAATTCAGAGGTTAATGCAGTTCCTGATCAATTATTGGTTCTCATTCATCTAGTTTTAATGTTCAGAGATATTTGGTACCTTTTGCCCTAAATTTGCTATAGTGATATTATTTTCTTGGAAATTCCATCACAGATTTGAAAAGCTTATAATTCTACATGTCAACTTTACACAAAGTTCTGGGGAAAAGTGTAGTATTATAGTATTGCTGGGGCTGGGGGTTAGCTCAGTGGTAGAGCACTAGCTTAGCATGTGTGAGGTCCTGGGTTGTAACCCAAGCATGCTGGGGAATTTTTTTTTTTTTTTTTTTTTTTTTTTTTTTTTTTTTTTTTACTAATGACAGTGTGTTAACCCTTGAACCCAAGTTTTTCAGAGTGCTTCCATGGCATCAGAACCTCCTGACCTCTATGTTGGGAGACGGGACAAATCTTTTCATTTTACACATGAAAAACCTGAAGTCCAGACAGACCTGGCACCTGGTCACATAGAAAGGGAGGGGAGAGCACGGCTTGGTGTGGTGGTGCACACTTGTAATCCTAGTACTTGGGAGGCTGAGACAGGAGGATCACGGGTTCGAGGACAACCTCAGTGATTTTTTTTTTGGTGTGGTACCAGGGATTGAACCCAGGGGCATTCTACCTCCGTGCTACACCCCCAGCCCTATTTTTTATACTTTATTTTGAAACCGGGTCTCACAAAGTTGTGGAGGCCTCACTAAGTAGAGAGAGAGAGAGAGAGAGAGAGAGAGAGAGACAGGGAGAGAGAGAGAGAGAGAGAGAGCGAGCTGAGGCTGGCCGCGAACCCGGATCCTCCGGTCTCCGCCTCCCAAAGTACTGGGATTACAAGCGTGCGCCACCACGCCTGGCTTCAGCCTCAGTAATTTAGTGAGGCTCTCAGCAACCTAGTGAGACCCTGTTTCCAAATAAGAAGTAAAATCAGTTTGGGGGTGTAGCTCAGAGGTAGACTGCCTCTTGGTTTAAATCCCAGTACCACAAAAAAAAAAGAAAGGGGAGAACACGCTAGAAACAAGTTTTAACTCTCGTATCCCAGTGTTTTTCTTTAAGCTGAGTTGATGAGAAAAGTATAGTTCTGTGCATTTTGAAAAATAAAGACATTTTAACAGTAGCGTAGATCTGTATTTTGTGGGGGGATAAATGTTCATGTATCAAATGTATGTGTGTGTATGACAGGTTCATAAATATAGAAATGATTATTTGGAATGGTTACCAGATGCTTGTGGTGTTTCCATCTATTTCCTGGAATAGTCCCATAAGTAGGCCAGAATTACAGCTCAGGTGCAATTGCAGTTCCCATCATATAATTATTAAATTGAATTTCAACTTGACTCTTGTCACAAAGGAAACAATAGCCTGCTCCTATCTGAGGGAAGCTTGATTTGAACAGATATCTGTACATGAAATGATAACAGGAGAAAAATGCAGACCCTTTTTTCTTTACCTCTTTTCCATCTCCCGAATCTTTATGAGGTCATGCCCTCCAATAAGCTATTTTGAGGCTTGTCTTCAAAAAACGAATGTAGATTTTTTTTCTACTTCTAGACTTTTCTAGACATTTTAATCAGATTATTGTTTGAAATGTAACTATTTTGACAGAGTAGTTCCATTAGTATTCAATGTGTATCAAGACATCCATAATAGTAACATATTTAGCAAGCATAGTGTCTTTTTAGTGTATATGTGCAAGCTTAAATGAGGACCCTATTAGAATAAAACTCCTAAAAGTTTCAGGCAGCCCAGTATTCTTTATGTTTCCTGGCATCTCAGAAGGAAAAGAAACTGGATGATTTCTTAGAAGCCATTGCTTTTCAATGAGGAAGAAACATCAAGGTCATTGGAATAATAATCTTGTGTTAATCATACACTCTCTTAGGATATAAGGTAGCTGTTAATAGAATTGTATTATGAGACCCTGTTTCACTAAGGGTCTCACTAAGTTGCGGAAGGCCTCACTAAGTAGCTGAGGCTGGCCGCGAACCCGGATCCTCCAGTCTCAGCCTCCCAAATACTGGGATTACAAGCGTGCGTCACCACGCCTGGCTAAAAGAATCGTATTATGAGAACATCTATTTCTCTAGAAATTGTAAGAACTTGTTTGTTTTATAACCAACTCTACTTTTTTTTTTTTTTTTGGTTGTGCTGGGGATTGAACCCAGGGGCATTCTAACTCAGAGCTACACCTGAGCCCTGTTTTATTTTCTTTGTTTTGAAACATGTCCTCCTTAAATTGCTGAGGCTGGCCTCTAACCTGTGATCCTCCTGTCTCAGTCTCCCCACTACTAGGATTACAGGTGTGTGTGCTACCACTTCTGACTTCAACACTACTTTTATTGTTAGGGGTAGGGGGAATACTAGAGCTAGCAGACACTTAATATAAATAGTAGTTATGTGCCCGACTGCCAGGTTCTTTTCATGTCTTACTGAATGCTCACAAATAACCCTTTGTGGTGGCAGGTTCATAGAGATGTGACAACTTGCCTGAGTTTGCACTGAGCATTGGGATTTGAGCCAGAGCTGGCATTTACCCTATTGCCCCAAAGCCTGGAATCTGTCTTCTGAAGACAGGCGCTTTTCTGGGAAGAGGTCAGCTTGTTTTCAATGGGCTTAGTAGCTTTGAAGGCACCTCAGCAAGGGAGAAAGGCCCTTCTGCCCAGCTAGCCAGTCAGGGTGTCCTAACAAGTACTGGCCTTGATATCTTGTTTATTAACTTTCGCAATTTTTTTTCTTTTTTGTGGTACTGGGGATGGAACCCAGGGGTATTCTACCTCCGAGCTACATCCCCAGCCCTATTTTTTTTATTCTTTATTTTGAAACAGGGACTCACTAAGTTGTGGAGGACCGCACTAAGTAGCTGAGGCTGGCCTCAAACGTGCGATCCTCCATTCTCAGCCTCCCAAGTACTGGGATTACAAGCGTGCGCCCCCACGCCCAGCTTCGCAATTTATGAGAAATGATGTGTATTAATCCCTGAAATCACAAATTGCCACCAAGGCAAATAAACACTCCACTGGGTCACTCTCAAAGTGCCCTGTTCAAGAAGGAATCACAATTCTCAAGTGCAGTTTAGATTATAGATCTGTCAGAGGAAGGCCTCAAGCCACCGGTGTTACGTGGCACCGATGCCAGATCCAGGACTGACCAGTTACTGGTGGGTTTTAGCAAAGATGACAGCTACCAGCATAAATTGGACCAAGGAATGAATTGAAGTGAAAGTTGACTTAGTTTTTAGGATCAGTTATTCACATCATGTATCCATTTTGCTGCAAATAATTATTAAACCATCCCTTGGTTTGGGCTGAATAGAGTTGGCACTTTTATAGGCATAGGTACTTATAAGTACCTATTGAATCTGAGGGTGTAATTCAGTCACCCACAGATTCTGAGACACTCCACAATCAGCTCACAGTGGAAAACAATCTACAGTTTGGATAGGTTGTTTTCCAACCTAACTGTAGGTTGTTTTTATTAGAAAGGCAAACAAGTAGCTGGGCATAGTGGCACACACCTGTAATCCCAGTACTTGGGAGGCTGAGACAGGAGGATTGCGGGTTCGAGGAGAGTTGCAGCAAATAGTGAGACTCTCAGCAACCTAGGGAGACCCTGTTTCAAAACAAAAAATAAAAAAGGGTCTGGGGGTGTAGCTCAGAGGTAGAATGCCCCAGGGTTAAATCCTCAGTACCCACCCCAGCAAACAAGAAAGATTACTAGGATATCTGCAGATAAGATTGTTGGTTTGTTGGTGACTGTCAGCAGTTTCATAGTTGTTGTGTACACTTAGTATAGGGCAGTGTGTTAGGTGATATCAAAGATAAAACACAGGTGCCACCCGCCTCTCGGGCTCAGGGTAATGTTGCGTTCACTGCTGGATGGAATTTGTAAGTGGCATTGTAAGCTGCCCAGTAGGTCACGGCTCTCCTTCCCCACAGAACCATGGGCGGAGTCGCCGTGTGGCCTTTGTTGTGCACCCTAATGAAGCTCAGGACCCCAGAGTGTTTTGTGTCATGTAAAGAGAGGGTAACCCATTGGGACAGGGAAGATGAGGATTCAGTAGCATACTGAGGAAGGGGTGGGGACTTCTTCTTTGTTTTGTGGTACTGGGGATTAAATCTTGGGGCGCTCTACTTCTGAGTTACATCCCTAGCCCTTTTTAGTTTTTGTTTTGAGACAAGGTTTTACTAAATTGCCAGGGCTGGCCTCCAATCTGGGATCCTCCTGCCTTAGCTGGGATTACAGGTGTGCGCCACCATGCCCAGCAAAGGGGGCAGTGACTTTCAGCTTTGAGGGCAGACTTAAGTTTATTTGACACTTGCAAAGCTGAGTTCTTTTTTTTTTTGCAGTACCGGAGATTGAACCCAGGGGCATTCTACCTCCGAGCTACACCCCAGCCCTATTTTTTATTCTTTATTTTGAAACAGGGTCTCACTAAGTTGCGGAGGACCTCACTAAGTAGCTGAGGCTGGTCGTGAACCCGGATCCTCCTGTCTCAGCCTCCCAAGTACTGGGATTACAAGCGTGCGCCCCCACGCCCAGCTTTAAGAGGTCTTGAGAAATAAAACAGGGAGTCCTGTCATTCCCCCACCTTTTGTTGAAGTATGGATGTTGTCTCCATCTGGTAGAGATCCAGTTCTGACCAGTGCTTTCTCATTGACCGTTGTGGAGTGGACGCATAGCAGGACCAGGAGATCACTGCTGCTAGTGGTGGCCCTGGAGCTCGTCTTTGCAAGAATCACCTGGCCAGAGGTTTGGAAGGGTCACAGTTGTGCATGTTCAATCAAGCAAGGGCTTTTCACCCAAATCCACTTACTGCAGAGGATCTGACTTCACAATAACTTGTACTAAGGCCAGAGTGCATTGTTGGCAGTTTTTGTTAGGTTTGGGGAAGGGTAAGAACAGTTTCACAAGCAGTTTTCGCAGAGGGAGGTTATGTTATTCAATAGAGTTTGTTTTGAGCTGGTCAAACAGATGGTTAGTTTGTCCTACTAAATGGTATTGCACAAGGCGTGGTGGTGCACCTCTGTAATCCCAGTACTTGGGAGGCTGAGACATGAGGATCGCAGGTTCATGGCCAGTGTCAGCAATTTAGTAAGGCTCTCAGCAACTTAGTGAGACCCAGTTTCAAAATAAAAAATAAAATAGGTCTGGGGATGTAGCTCAGAGGTAGAAGGCTCCTGGGTTCCATCCCCCATAACACACATACACACACACACACACACACACACACACACCACAAAAAGCTGTCTTTAGCTGGGCACAGTGGCGCATGCCTGTAATTCCTGTGCTTGGGTAGCTGAGACAGGAGGATTTCAGGCTCAGGCCAGCACAAGATAAGTTAGTGAGAACCTGTTTCAAAATAAAAAGGGCTGGGATTATAGCTAAGTGGTAAAATGCCCCTGGGTCTAATCCCCGGTACCAACGGAAAAAAAGCTGTCTTCAAAATAATTCAGTAGAGCCGGGTGCAGTGGCACACACCTGTAATCCCAGTATTTGAGAGGCTGAGACGAGGATTGCAGGTTCGAGGCCAGCCACAGCAACTTAGCAAGCCCTTGTTTCAAAATAAAAAGGGCTGGGGATGTAGTTCAGAGGTAGTTCACCCCTAGGTTCAATCCCCAGTACAAAAAAAAAAATCAGGAGGAGGAGTAGAGCTGGAGAAAGTAGGTAATGTACGTTGAGCATAAAGGACATTGAGTAGCCATATATTGAACCTTATTAAAGCTGGGAATTGGGTTTGTTATACTACTCTCCTCACTTTATTTTTGAAATTTTCTATAAATTTAAACATGGCCTGGTGTGGTGGCACATGCCTATAATTGTAGCACTTGGAAGGCTAAAACAGGATCGTGGGTTCGAGGAGAGTCTAAGCAAGTAGCAAGAATCTCAGCAACCTAATAAGACCACAAGACCCATTTCTTTTCTTTTTTTTTTTTTTTGCGGTACCAGGTATTGAACCCAAGGGCATTCTACCTCCAAGCTACACCCCCAGCCCTATTTTTTATCCTTTTTTTTTTTTTT
>PVJS01057100.1:0-12154 GCA_004027185.1 Glis glis | reverse complement strand
GGTCTCACTAAGTTGCGGAGGGCCTCACTAAGTAGCTGAGGCTGGCTGCGAACCCGGAAACTCCTGTCTCAGCCTCCCAAGTACTGGGATTACAAGTGTGCTCCACCATGCCCAGCAGTAATGAGCCTCTCATCAACCTAGCGAAACCCTGTTTCCAAATAAGAAATAAAATCAGGCTGGGGGTGTAGCTTGAAGGTAGAATGTCTCTGGGCTCAATCCCCAGTACTACAAAAAAAAAAGAGAAAGGAAGGAAAGAAGATGAAGGAAGAAAGGAAGGAGGAAGGAAGGAAGGAAGGAAGGAAGGAAGGAAGGAAGGAAGGAAGGAGGAAAAAGCCAGGCGGAGCTATGGCACACACCCGTAATCCCAGTATTTGGGAAACTGAGACAGGAAGATCACAAGTTCAAGGCCAGCCTCAGCAACTTAGGGAGACCCTGTTTCAAAATAAAAAATAAAATGGGGCTGGTGGTGTAGTTCAGAGGTAGAATGTGCCTGGATTTCATTCCCAGTAAAAAAAAAAAAAAAAAAAAAAAAAAAAAAAAAAAAAAAAAAAAAAAAAAAAAAAAAAAAAAAAAAAAAAAAAAAAAAAAAAAAAAAAAAAAAAAAAAAAAAAAAAAAAAAAAAAAAAAAAAGGAGGAAAGGAAGGAAGGAAGGAAAGAAAGAAGGAAGGGAGAGAAAGAGAAAAAGAAAAGAAAGGAAGGACAGTTGGGGTGTAGTTCAGTGGTAGAGCATATGCTTAGTATGCTCAAGGCCTTGGATTCAATCCTTAGCACCCCAAAACAAACAAACAAATAAATAAAGGAAAACCAATCCTGAATTATTTTACCTGTGATGCTGGGGATCAAACTTAGGGCTTCACACATACTGGGCAAGCATGCTACCACGGAACTACATCCCAAGCCCCTTAAAATGGTGTATTGGGTCAGTGTGGTGGCATACACTTGTAATCCCAGGGAGGCTGAGACAGGAGGATCAAGGCCAGCACATGGTAATTTAGCAAGACCCTGTTTCAGGATAAAAATTAAAAAGGACTGGAGGTGTAGTTCAGAGGAAGAACACCCCTGGGTTTAATCCCCAGTATCACAAACAAACAAAACAGTGTACTGGCTCCAAAAGTACAACTTCAAGACAAGTCCCTTAGTTGTCCCCACCCCAACCTAAAACCTCTCCTGCGTAGAATTCTGAAGCTTCCCATAGAGAACTTTGGAAGCCATCTGCCAGCTTGAGTCTGGAGTGTATGTTTATTTGGGGTTACATAAATCTGTGGGGCCCACGAGGTAGACGGCATCCTTCAGGAGACCTCCCTGTATGTGAATGCATAGATAGCATCATCTCTGGGTCAGGGCACCAAAAATATCATCCTCAAAACCAAGCCATTTTTATGGTACTGGGGATTGAACCCCGGGGCATTCTACCTCCAAACTAAACCTCCAGCCCTTTTTTCTTTTCTTTTTTTTTTTTGTGTGTGTGTGTATGTGTGTGGGGGGGGCTGAGGATTGAACCCAAAGGCATTCTACCTCTGAGCTACATCCCCAGCCCTATTTTATTTTTATTTGGAAACAGGGTCTCACTAGGTTGATGAGAGTCTCACCACTTACTGAGGCTGTCCTCGAACCTGTGATCCTCCTGTCTCAGCTTCCCATGTACTGGGATTACAAGTGTGCGCCACCGCCTGGCTAAATCAGGACATTTTGCAGAGAGAAAATGGGTTCTGTTAATCTTTTCACTGGGACAACAGGCACACATCAGGATGTCCCAGTCAAGCGCGTATATAATAGAATTCCTTGATATGGAACCTGCCAGAAGCCATGGAAAGTCCACATACTGGGGCAAGTGTGACTTGAGTCATTTGGGACAAGGACAGGGCAGGGGGATGGGGGGCAGCTAACAAGAGAAGGAAATGGGCAGAGAAGCCTGCAACCAGCCAAGGGCGCAAAGGTGTCATAAACCATCGCTCTTCAGGGAAGCGACCTCCAGCCCACACCCCAGCTGCACCCCGTCTTTCTCCCCGAATTGCCTATCCCTTCTCTGGAACTCCTCAGCCTGACCCTGCTCCCTGGCCATCCCAGCCCCGGTTCCCCTGACCCCACTCCCTTTCCCAGAACTCAGTCGCCTGAGCCCCCAGCCTGCGGTTCACTCTTAGGCCTCAGCCTTTCCTGCCTTCGTCTGAAACGGCAGCATCTTCTAAGCCCTGGGGGCTTCCCCGCGCCCCGGCCGACCTAGAACCCGCCCGCCGCCTGCACGCTGCCACTGCCGCTTCCTCTATAAAGGGACCCAAGCGTCCGCGCCCAGGGACCCCGCACAGCAGGTGAGACTCTCCTGCCCATCTCCTGGGGCTGCCCCTCCGCTGGGTCCCGCTCCGCCTGCGCGGCCCGGGCCCGGGCCTTGGGTTTGCTTTTCGTTTCTTCCCTGTCTCTACATCTCTGCCAGTCTCTTTCTCGGTCCCTGTCATTCATTCTCAGTTTCTCCTCCTATCCCTGGCTGTTTCCCTTCCTGTCTCTGTTTCGCTTTCTGTCTCCCTCTTCTGCTCACCTGGGGTGGGGGTTCTCTGCCTGTGTCTGGTCCCCTTCTCTGTCTGTCACCCTGTCTCTCTGGGTGGCTGTCTGTGGGCTAGGCAGGCAGCAGGTCTCTCTTCCGTAGTGTGCCCCGCCCCGCTCACTGTCTTTCTCTGTCTCTCTCTCTCTCTCCCTGCAGGCTCTCCCCCATGACACCACCTGGACGGCTCTCCCTCTCTGGGGTGCTTGGCGCCCCCCTCCTCTTCCTCCTGGGGCTGCGGCTTGCCCTGCCGCCTGGGGTCCAGGTGAGGCGGCTGGAGAATGGGTTGCTGGGGTGGCCCAGCCTGGCCTGGAGCCCAAGAGCCCTCTCAACTCTCTTCTCCCCTAGGGACTCCCTGGGGCTGGCCTCTCGCCCTCAGCTGCACGGACCGCTCAGCAGCACCCTCAGAAGCATTCCGCCCATGGCACCCTCAAACCTGCAGCTCACCTTGTTGGTAAACTCCCACCTGCTCTCCCAGACACATAGCCCCCTGCTCTCCTCCTAACCCCCTATCCAGGGACCCACATAACTCCTCCACCTCTCCCCACAACTTCCCCTACCCCTAAAGACAGAAGCTGGGTGCGGTGGTGCATGTCTGTAATCTCAGCACTTGGGAGGCTGAGACAGGAGGATTGCAGGTTTGAGGCCAGCCTTGGCAATTTAGGCCCTCAGCGACTTAGTGAGAACCTGTTTAAAGGGGGTGGGGCGGGAGTGGTGGCGCACGCTTGTAATCCCAGTACTTGGGAGGCGGAGACCGGAGGATCCAGGTTTGCGACCAGCCTCAGCTACTTAGTGAGGCCCTCCACAACTTTGTGAGACCCGGTTTCAAAATAAAGTATAAAAAAATAGGGCCGGGGGTATAGCTCGGAGGTGGAATGCCTCTGGGTTCAATCCCCGGTACCACAAAAAAAAGGGGGGGCTGGGAATGTATCTTGGAGGTAGGATGACCCTGGGTTCAATCCCTAGTACCAAAAGAGAGAGAAAGAGAAAGAGAGAGAGAGCCAGCCCACTCCCACCTCTCCCACAACCATCCCCTAGAAACTCAGTTGCCCATGTCTGCTTCCTCGGGATGGAGACCTCCGACTTAGACCATTGACCCCCCCATCCTCACCCCCATGGCTCTTCCTAGGAGACCCTGGCACGCGGAACACGCTGCGCTGGAGAGCGAGCACGGATCATGCCTTCCTCCGCCATGGCTTCGTTCTGAGCAACAACTCCCTCCTGGTCCCCACCAGTGGTCTCTACTTCGTCTACTCCCAGGTGGTCTTCTCTGGAAAAGGCTGCCCCTCCAAGGGCAGGCCGACCCCTCTCTACCTGGCCCACGAGGTCCAGCTCTTCTCCTCCCAGTACCCGTTCCACGTGCCTCTGCTCAGTGCCCAGAAGTCCGTGTGCCCAGGGTCACAGGGACCCTGGGTTCGCTCAGTGTACCAGGGGGCTGTGTTCTTGCTCACGCAGGGAGACCAGCTATCCACCCACACAGACGGCGTCTCCCACCTACTCTTTAGCCCCAGTAGTGTCTTCTTTGGAGCTTTTGCTCTGTAGGACTTGGAAAAATCCAGAAAGAAAGGAAAAAAATGGTTGCAAGTCCTTCTCTCCCCATTTGGCCTCCATTCTGACTGTTTCAGAGGTAACCACCACCTCTCCTTCACCCATCCCAAGAGTCTCAAGTCCTCCCCACTGAAGGCACCGGGAGCTTTCAAAGAAGGAATTCCAGGCACTCCAGGGGGCCACACCTCCCCCGCCCCCACCCTGGATGTTCAGCTGGGAGTTCAAGCCTGCCTAGGAATTCCCAGCACAGAGCTCTTCTGCCCAGCTGGTCTAGATGGAACCTGACCCTGGACACAGAAGAGGAGCAGACACCTGGGAGAGCTTGGGTGGATGATTAGAGGCAAGGGAGGGGGACTATTTATGAAGGGAAAAAATTAAGTTATTTATTTATGGAGGCTAGAGAGGGGGGAACAACAGAAAAGGCATCAAAAGAGGGAGAGAATTAGGCCCCAGAGATGAAGAGAAGGCACTGACATAGAGCTCACCTAGAGAAAGATAGACAAAGGGGGGGGGGGAGCTGGGCGTGGTGGCGCACACCTGTAATCCAAGTACTTGGGAGGCTGGGATGGGAGGATTGCAGGTTTGAGGTCCGCCTAGGCAATTTTTTTTTTTTTTTTTTTGCAGTACGGGGGATTGAACCCAGGGGCATTCTACCCTTGGCCCTATTTTTTATACTTTATTTTGAAACGGGGTCTCACGGGATTACAAGCGTGCGCCACCTTGCCCGGCTCCACCTAGGCAATTTAGTGAGACTCTCAGCAACTTAGTGAGACCCTGTTCCCAAATAAAAATTTTAAAAAAGGCTAAGGGTGTAGCTTGGAGGTAGAATGCCCCCTTGGGTTCAACCCCCAGTACCGAAGGAAAACAAACAAAAAACAGAAAACAAAACAAAACAACAACAACAACAAACAGAGAGAGAGAGAGAGAGACAAAAAAAGAATAGGTCTGAGGGACCAAGGGGTTGACTACGTGTGTACCCACAAGGAGCCATCTGTACCCTCGACGAAGCTAAATAAACCTCTTTTCTCTGAAACACTGTCTACTTATCTGTCTGTCTGGAGTGGGGAGAGACCCACGTCTCTTTAGGAAATGGAGGGAGGGACAGAGGCCTCAGAGGGGACGGGGGCTATGAGCAGAACAAGGAGACAGAGGGGCCCGGGGAGCTCCAGGGACTTGTGGCCGATTCAGGGGGCCAGGCAGTCCAACTGCTGCAGAAGTGAAGGACAAGCCGTGGAGACAAAAGAAAAATGGGGGGTGACAGCAGGGTCTGGAGGGGTGGGGGCCAGGGAGCCTCTGAGAGCTCTGGCTACAGGTGGAGGCTCAGAGGAACAGGGTTACAGGAGAACCCCGGGGGGCGTGAGTATACCGAAGGGTGGGGGAATGTCCAGGACTATGGGGGTGGAATAAGGGGCCCCTCTGGAAGATGTGGCCACCATGAGTCCCGAGGGGTGCGAGAGCCGGAGCTAGGGGGTACGGAATCCAGTGGACCTCTGAGGAGACACGGCCACACGCCGGGGCTCTGAGCGGTGGGGCTTCACAAACAACGTGAGGGATCTGAGTCCCTTGGAAGCCAGGACTAAAACCAGCAGGCAGGTCAGAACGAAAGGAGAAAGGAGAAGGCCCACCTCGTGGGATTCATGAAACCCCAGAGCTGATTTCACTCCCTCTGGGGCTGTCCCAGACTTGTCCCTGCTGCCCCACCCCGCCCCTCAGGCCCCCAGTCCCAGGCTGCCCTGCCCCAGTTCCCCCTCCCTGGGGACCCAGATAGATGGCTTTCCTCCCCACCCTGTTTACTCCCCCTCAACTATCTATAGCCCAGTCCCACTTGGAGTTGTTTCCTCCTGTGAGTCCTGTCTGGAAATCAGAGGGAAACAGAACACAGACCTAGTCCCCCAAAGAGATGGAGACAATAGGCAATAGGAATCCGGGCTCAGTGGCACACGCTTGTAATCCCAGTACTTAGGAGGCTGAGACAGGAAATTAGCAGGTTTCGAGGCCAGCCTCACAGCAACTTAGCAAGGCCCTGTTTCAAAATAAAAAAAAATATAAAAGGGATGGAGGTGCAGCTCAGAGGTAGAATACCCCTGGGTTCAATACTCAGTACCCAAAAAAAGGAGGGAGGCAGACAGGAACTGGGGTCCAGTTTCCAGGGTCCTACACACATCCATTGGTAACTGGTCTAAAATGCTTGCTGCAGAATCTGGGTGGGGAGGCTAAAGGGTATCCTTATTGCCTGGGTGTCCCCAACTTTCCAAACTCCCGCCCCCGCGATGGAGAAGAAACCGAGACAGAAGGTGTAAGGGCCCACTACCGCTTCCTCCAGATGAGCTCATGGGTTTCTCCACCAAGGAAGTTTTCCGCTGGCTGGTTGAATGAGTCTTTCCCCGCCCTCTTCTACCCCGGCTATAAAGGCAGCTGCTTGCACACCCAGCCAGCAGAGGCTCCCTCAGCCAGGACCAGCCAGGAGGGAGAGAAGCAACTCAGACCCCGTGGAAATAACCCCAGACAAGCAGCCAGGCAGGCGGCTCTCTCCCTCTCTCCCACTCTGGCCCAGTGCTCTACAGCTGCCTCTGGCAAGGACACCATGAGCACCGAAAGCATGATCCGGGACGTGGAGCTGGCCGAGGAAGCGCTCCCCAAGAAGGCGGGTGCGCCCCAAGGCTCCAGGCGTTGCCTGTGCCTCAGCCTCTTCTCCTTCCTGCTCGTGGCAGGAGCCACAGCGCTCTTCTGCCTGCTGCACTTCGGGGTGATTGGCCCCCAGAGGGAAGAGGTGAGTGCCCCACCAGCCTTCGCTCCTACCCAGACAGGGGGGAGAGAAAGAGGGCGCTTGAGAGAGATGGGGTGGGGAGAGAGGTGTGCTGATGGGGAGGGCTAGGAAGGAAAAATGTGGGGGAAGATGGGGGCAGAAAGAGATGTGGAAAGAGGGGATGAGGGAAGAGAAAGGATGTCTGACATGGGAGGTGCTCATTAAGCAATTGTTCAGTGAATGAATGAATGAATGAATGAATGAGAAAGACACACAATATAAAGAGATGCAGAGAGAGATGTTGGGAGTGGGCAAAAAGAAGGGGAAGAAACAGTGGTGATATGAATAAAGGTGGTGGGAGAGAAAGAGATGTGGGAGATAAGAAAGATAAGAAGAGGAAAAGAGAGATAAGGAGAGTAGAGGGAGAGATAAGGAGTATAAGGAGAGATAAGGAAAGAGTAGAGGGAGAGATAAGGAGTATAAGGAGAGATAAGGAGAGAATAGAGAGAAAGAGAGATAAGGAGAGATGAAAATAGGGTATCTGGCCCACAGAAGGCACTAAATTACAAGGATGGATGGATGGATGGATAGATGGATAGATAGATAAATGGAGAGAGAAAACCAAACTCCTTTGGGGCTAAATCCTCAGGCACTGACTTTCTCTTTCCCCCAGCAGCTCCTGAATCGCCTCCCTCTCATCAGCCAGCCGGCCCAGACACTTGGCCTCAGTAAGTGTCTCCAACGCTTCTCTCCTAAGTCGGGGGGCGGGGGTTGTCCTAGGATGGAAGCAGCGGGGAAAATTTAGAGTTTTAGTTGTGGGAGGAGAAGGAATGGTGGTCAAAATAGGCAGGTATTAGCCAGCCTTGGTGGCACATGCCTGTAATCCCAGGGAGGCTGAGACAAAAGGATCACAGGTTCAAGGCCAGCCTCAGCAAGTAGTGAGACCCTGTTTCACAATAAAAAATAAAAAGAGCCGGGGGTGTGGATTGGAAGTAGAATGCCCCTGTGTTCAATCCCCAGTATCAAATAAAGAAAGGAAGGGAGGGAGGGAGGGAGGGAGGGAGGAAGGAAGGAAGGAAGGAAGGAAAGAAGGAAGGAAGGAAGGAAGGAAGGAAAAAAGAGGTATTTTCTGTGAAGTTTAAAGGTCTCATTTTTTCTTTTCTCTCTCCTCCTTAGGATCATCTCAAAACACCTATGACAAGCCTGCCGCCCACGTTGTAGGTAAGAGCTCTGAGTACTTGTCTTAGGGAATAAAGCAGATGAGACACGGGGGGGATAGGACTGGGGCGCTGCACTGGGCTGGGAGTGGACAGACCTTGGAGACATGTTGGAAGGAGTGAAAGGGAGGGTGGAAGCCAGGCGTGATGGCGCACGCCTGTAATCTCAGGACTTGGGAGGCGAGACGGGAGGATTGCAGGTTCCAGGCCAGCCTCAGCAATTTAGCGAGGCTCTCAGCAACTTAGTGAGACCCTGTTTCTAAATAAAAATAGGGCTGGGGGTATAGTTCAGAGGTAGAATACCCCTGGGTTCAATCCCCAGTAACACACACGCGCGCACACACACACACACACACACACACACACAAGAAGGAGGGTGGAGGAACTGCAAGGTCTTCTGGGTCTGAACCTCAGGGCCAAATGGGATGTGGGAAGACAGAGGGGACAGGAACCGGAAGTGGGGGTGAGCAGCACTCGAGGACCAGGATGTGAAGAGTGAGCGTCAGGGTCACACTGACTCACCCCCCCCCTTTCTGCAGCAAACCACCAAGCCCAGGAGAAGCTGGAGTGGCTGAACCGGCGTGCCAATGCCCTCCTGGCCAACGGGATGGAGCTGATAGACAACCAGCTGGTGGTGCCCCAGGACGGGCTGTACCTCATCTACTCCCAGGTCCTCTTCAAGGGCCAAGGCTGCCCCTCCTACGTGCTCCTCACGCACACCGTCAGCCGCTTCGCTGTCTCCTACCCCAACAAGGTCAACCTTCTCTCTGCCATCAAGAGCCCCTGCCCGAAAGAGAGCCCGGAGGGGGCCGAGCTCAAGCCCTGGTATGAGCCCGTCTACCTGGGAGGGGTCTTCGAGCTGCAGAAGGGGGATCGGCTCAGCGCCGAGGTCAATCTGCCCGGCTATCTTGACTTCGCCGAATCGGGGCAGGTCTACTTTGGGGTCATAGCCCTGTGAGGAGGATAGATGCCCATCTGTACCCCCCCGACACCCACTGCAGTATTGCCCTTTCTAATGGACTCCTTCAGACCCCCTCATCCTCTTCTGACTTAGAAAGGGGATTAGGGAGCCAGGCATAGTGACTTCACACCTATAATCCCAGTACTTGGGAGGCTGAGACAGGAGGATTGCAGGTTTGAGGCCAGCCTCAGCAACTCAACAAGACCCTGCTTCAAGAAAAAAATAATCCAAATGGCTGGGGGTATAGCTTGGAGGGAGATAGCCCCTGTGTTCAATCCCCAGTACCAAAAAAAGGGGGGACTAGGGGCTCAGCGTCAGACCCCAAGCTTAGAACTCCACAAGGACACCACTCGGAAGGCTGGGACGCAGGGACATGCAGCCTGGGCAATGGGGCATTCACTAGCCCACCATCAAGAATTCAAATTGAAGCTTCCAGAAATCACCTCAGGTTTTGATCCCTGAACTTGATCTAGGACATCTGGAATGTGGGGGGGGGGGTCAGGGAGCCTTTGGTTCAGAACTGCCCTCCCAGAAGACCTCACCCCAAACATGAAATGCATGGACCTCAGGCCTTCCTCCCTTCAGCTGTTTCCAGACTCTTCCCTGAGATGTGGAGCCCAGCCCTGCCCCCAGGGTCAGCCTCCTCTATTTAAGGTTGCACTTGTGATTATTTATTATTTATTTATTATTTATTTATTCACTGATGAATGTATTTATTTGGAAGGCCAAGGTGTCCCAGGGGACCCCCACGGAGGAGCTGCCTTGGGCCAGACATGTTTTCTGTGAAAACGGGGCTGAACTCTAGGCTGTTCCCACCTGGCCTCCTGGCCCCTGTGCCTTCTTTTGCTTATGTTTAAAACAACATATTTATCTACTCGAATGCTGATTTGGTGACCGACTGTTGCTACATCGCTGAACCTCTGCTCCCCAAGGGAGTTGTGTTTGTAATCGCCCTACTGGTCAGTGGCGAAAAATAAAGATTGCTTAGAAAAAAAAATGGAATTTCTTGGAATTAATTCTGCATCCGTCTCTCCCTGGGGATGGGAGTCCATTTTCTGAAGTCCCCTCTCCACAGGACTTAAGATCCCTGGACCCAGACCCCAGTCCTAAGGACTCCTAGGGACCAGAAGACCCTCTGTAATACAGCCCAGAAAAATATCTTCCCTCCCCCAGGAAACAGGAGTCTGAACCTAATTACCTCTCCCTCAGGGTATGGGGCATGGGAATTTCCCACTCTGGGAATTCCAAATCCTCCCGGGAAAGTCCTACTGCTGTTCGGCTGTTGTGGCCTGAGAGAGCTGGGGAGGAGCCACATTCTCAGGTACCTGAATCACAGCCAAGGGACTTCCAGAGATTCAGGTGTCTGGGCTCCAAATCACTCCATCCCAGCCACCTCCCCCCACACCACCCTGCCCTAACTGTGCAACCTGAACCAGCTAACCTCACCTGCCAAGCAGAGATGGGAATGCCCACTCCCAACCTCCGGAGGCCAGCTCAGCACCTGGCATGGTAGGCATGCAATGAATTCAGCCTGCTTCTTTCATGCAGCCGCCAACCACTCTATCCCCACCCATCCTCTCAGTAGATAAAATTGAAGAGATGGAAGAAAATTAAAACCAAGGAGCCGGGCATGGTGGTACATGCCTGTAACCCTAGTACTTGGGAGGCTGAGGCAGGAGGATCGCAGATTTGAGGCCAGCCTGGGCAACTTAGGGAGACCCTCAGCAACTTAACGGGACCCTGTATCAAAATAAAAATTTAGCCGGGCGTGGTGGCACACGCCTGTAATACCAGTACTTGGGAAGCTGAGACAGGAGAATCGCAGGTTCGAGGACAGCCTCAGCAAGTAGTGAGACTCTCATCAACCTAGCAAGACCCTGTTTCCAAATAAGAAATAAAATTGGGCTGGGGGTATAGCTAGAAGGTAGAATGCCTCTGAGTTCAATCCTTAGTACCACACAAAAAATAAAATAAATAAAAATAAAAATTTAAATAGGGCTGGGGATATCACTTGGAGGTAGAATGCCCCTTCAATCCCCAGTACCAAAATTAAAAAACAACAACCAAACAACAACAAAAAACAAGGACTAGAAACTGGGATATAGTTCAGTGGAAGAGTGCATGCTTAGCATGTGCAAAACCCTGGGTTCAATCCCCAGCACCAGAACAAAAAGCAAGGTCTGGCACAGTGGCGTGCAACTGGAATCCCAGTACTTGGGAGGCTGAGACAGGAGGATCACAGGTTTGATATGCCAGCTTCAGCAATTTAGCAAGACCTTGCCTCAAAATAAAAGTTAAAGCCGGGCGTGGTGGTACATGCTTGTAATCCCAGTACTTGGGAGGCTGAGAGGAGAACCGCAGATTCGCAGCCAGCATCAGCTACTTAGTGAGGCCCTCTGCAGCTTAGTGAAACCCTGTTTCAAAATAAAGAATAAGCCGGGCGTGGTGGCGCACGCTTGTAATCCCAGTACTTTGGGAGGCGGAGACCAGAGGATCCGGGTTTGCGGCCAGCCTCAGCTCTCTCTCTCTCCTCCCCCCTCTCTCCCTGTCTCTCTCTCTCTCTCTCTCTCTCTCTACTTAGTGAGGCCCTCCACAACTTCGTGAGACCCGATCTCAAAATAGGGCCGGGGGTGTAGTGCGGAGGTAGAACGCCCCTGGGTTCAATCCCCGGTACCGCAAAAAAAAAAAAAAAAAAAGAATAAAAAATTGGACTGGGGTGGAGTTCAGAGGTAGAATGTCAATCCCCAGTACTGCAAAGATAAATAAATAAATAAATTAATTAATTAATACAAACAAGCGAACAAATAAATATAGAAGTTAAAAAGGGCTGGGGAGTTGGGCGTGGTGGTGCACTTATAATCTCAGTACTTGGGAGGCTGAGACAGGAGGATCACAGGTTCACAGCCAGCCTCAGCTACTTAGTGAGGCCCTCCGAAACTTAGTGAGACCCTGTTTCAAAATAAAGAATAGGCTGGGCGTGGTGGCGCACGCTTGTAATCCCAGTACTTTGGGAGGCGGAGACCGGAGGATCTGGGTTCGTGGCCAGCCTCAGCTCTCTCTCTCTCTCTCTCTCTCTCTCTCTCCCTGTCTCTCTCTCTCTCTCCCTCTCTCTACTTAGTGAGGCCCTCCGCAACTTCGTGAGACCCAGT
>PVJS01057099.1:0-12157 GCA_004027185.1 Glis glis | reverse complement strand
AAAAAAAAAAAAAAAAAAAAAAAAAAAAAAAAAAAAAAAAAAAAAAAAAAAAAAGAAGTCATATGGCTCTACATGCAGCCCAGAGGAGATGAGACATTACACCTGAGAAAGCAACATTCGCAGCCACAGCCGCCTCTAGAGGGATAGGAAGGAGCCTGCATCGGGATGGGTAGAGCACTGCGTGCTTGCCATATGGCAAGAAGCAGA
The DNA here is from genome assembly GCA_004027185.1 of Glis glis. Taxonomy (NCBI): domain Eukaryota; kingdom Metazoa; phylum Chordata; class Mammalia; order Rodentia; family Gliridae; genus Glis; species Glis glis. Next base: position 11,950 of record PVJS01057099.1, on the reverse strand, counting down.
TCTATGAAGACGAGCCCTGGACCTCTGAGAGGTTGCCCTGGTCCAGAGAACAAGAAGCCACGGAAAGACTTTCAGCAAGGAATGGACATAATCCATTTGTAGAAAGTCATTCTGAGGGTGCATGGACCTTGGGAGGCAGAAGAGTCTGGGGATGGGAAGGCCCATTAGAAATCCATTGCAATAGTCCAGAAAAGTCACCAAGAGGGTCTGAGCTAAATCAAAGATGGACAGAGATCTCGCAGATAGACACGATAGGCTCAGCTGAAGACATATGGAAATACTTTGAAGTCAGTTGGGCAAATAATTTAATCTTTATGAGCCTCAGGTTTCTTGTCTATAAGGTAATTACACTGACTTTAAAAATTATAAGGGGTGAAATGAGATGCATGCATTTTTACATCAATCAGGTCTTTTCTTAAATGTTACCTTATCAGAGGTTTCTGAAATAGTATCCTCCATCCTTTATCTCTCTTATCCTGTTATTTTGATAGAATTTATTACTGCATAATATAATGTTTATTTACATATGTATTGAGTATCTCTCATGAGAGCAGGTACTTTTGTTTTGTTCGGTAAAGTATCCCCAGAACCTAAAAGAGTGTCTAGCACACAGTAGTACACTATAATATTTTTTAATGAGTAAATCATTAACATAAAATGCCAGATAAGAATCCTTTCATTCTTTGTATCTGTCACCTATCAATCTGCCTATCTTATCTATCTTTCATCTATATCTATGTCTCTACCTACCTATCCACCCATCCATCTGATCATATCAGCTATAGTAGTAGTGATAACATCACTAGGACTAATAATGGTAATTCATTAACCATTTATGATTCAAGCACCATATAACTGATTTACATGGACTTTCTCATTTTTCTCAAGTATTATGCAACAGGTTATCAACAACTACTAATACCTGTAGGTAATTAATAGCAAACTGATTGAGTATGGTTGATAAAAGAAAGAGGAGAATTTTGTGTCTCGTGGTTTCTGGCTAGGCATCTGATAGACAGTGAGCCATCACTGAGACAGGAACACAGGAGAAAGAAGCCTCTAGCATGAAAGGTGGCAGCCACTTCACACACCGGCTGCGAAGGCCCGTGGGACACCCGTGTGGAGATCCCAATAGGCCACTAGGAAGATGAGCCCTGGTAGGTATTTGTAGAGATATCTTGGCAACAGATGAGAATGAAACAAGGGGTCATGGGCACACAGGTGGAACAGATTGGCTGGAGAATGTGAAGTTAGGGTGAGGTAGAGGCTAGAGTTTTGGTGGTGGGCTGAGGAAGAGGAGCCCACGCCAGAAAGGATCCGTTGTGCAGGTAAAGGGCCAAGGAAGGGTGGTCTCTATAAACCATGGTTTAGTCTTTTGTGAGTACTTCTAGGACAGTTAGAGGTTCCTAGAAGTTCAGATGTATTCTAGAAGAGAAGACTCTGGACTTTCTAGTCAGAGAGAGGGAGATCCATGAGATGGCATAGAAAGTGACCAGTGCCATGGGCCTGCAGTGTCCCCAGCCTTCCTTGCAGCTGACTGGCATGCCTCCTTGGTGTGTCCTTACATCACAGTTACTGGCATGCCTGCCTCAAGGCTTTGCAGGAGCCCTTCGGTACCACATGCTTGTCATTGTTGTTGTTTTGCAGTGCTGGGGATGGAGCCGAGGGCTTCGTGCATGCTAGGCAAGATGCTGACATCACCGCCAGTCCATACCACATGCTTTTAATGGAAAGGCACAACTGATTTACAAATGTCTTTGGAGAGAGACATCTCAGTGAAGACACGTGATACTGTGGCCTGTTTCTCTGAAGTGGGTATTTCCCAGGGCTGGGTGTGTAGCTCAGTGGTAGAGCACTTGCCTAGCATGCACGAGGCCCTAGTTTCCACCCCCAGCAACACACACACACATGCACACACACACACACACATTGGTAATTCCTACATTTTGGCTTTTGTTAACTTCAGAAATGCTAAGGAGAATCTCAGACTTGCACATATGTATATTAAAAAACATTTTAGATGAAAGAGAATCTCAGTGGTGTAAATGTACAACCCTAAGTGGGTACCTTTGGTTCCCATCAGATAAACTTTATTGGGATGGGGTCCCTCTGTTAAATTTCAGAATTGTACAGTTTAATTGCTTCAAAGAAAGACTAAAATTTTCAATTTACTGTATTGAAAGACTAGAACAAGGCCACCAAAAAATAAGATGGAGCATTTTTCTCAGCAGCCCTTCAAAGGTGGCCCCACATAGAGTGCCGCTCTGCTAACATGAGGAAGCGCAGAACAGAAAGAATATCGAACCAGGGAAACCAGCTCCTGCTCTGGGTTCTGCCCACACCAGCCATGTCGACCCTCTAGGCTTCAGTGCTCTCCTAGGACTTCTTTTTCTATAAATTTTACAGGGCAATTGCATTAAATAGAACTCCTAGAGAACTGGGATTGTGCCTATTATTTACTGCCTATTGTTTGCACTTTTTGTTCATTTATTTATTAATTTGCAGTACTGGGGATTGAACTCAGGGACATGCTACCTCCAAGCTATACTCCCAGCCCTTTTTATTTTTTATTTGACACAGGGTCTTGCTAAATTACCTCGTGGTGGTCTTGAACCTGTGATCTTCTTGTCTCAGCCTCCCAAGTACTGGGGTTACAGTTGTGCGCCACCATGCCCGGCTTTGTTTACACTTTAAAAATTTTGTATGTGTGACATATATACAGAAAAGTGCCCAAATCATAACTGTACAGCTCAATGGATTTTTCATGAAGTAGAGTGAGCCACTTGTGTTTTACCATTACCAGTTAACAACAAATAATACATAACATTGATTACTTTCTTAGTCGTCAACTTATAGAAGATGCTCAATAATTTACTTAGTACAGGAGAATGATCCAACCCTCTTTTCCCACAACACCTCAATACTTTACGATCCCATTCACTGGGGAGAATTTGTGCCAATACCTATTCTACCTTATAGTCTTCTTAACATCAGCAGATACGTGTTGAAAGAATGAATGAATGAATGTCTAGGCCAATGATTATGTCAGAGGACAAAGACAGCGAGGGAGAGGAGCTCTGTCTACTCTTGTCGGTATACACTCTGCTTGCTTTTGCTCCTGAGGCCTATGAACCAGGGTTCATAGTGCCCTGTCTGCATGGTGAGAGGAAAGCCCTCTAAGCTTCTGGGTCTTTCTCTCTGGTCTAAGTATGAAGGGAAACGTAAAAGTCAACTTCCTGTGGAGTTTCCTTCCCTAAGACAGTTTGCACCAGACTGGAATTTATGAGGTCTAGATTCTAGACTTGGACAGAAGTTGACTGGGTGTCTCCTCGGTCAAAGGACAATGGCTAGAGTTCGTTCCCACTATACAGTTCCAATGGCACACTTTTTCAGGATGACCAGCTGTAGTTACGGGAGCAGTCTGGCCACGGAGCAGATAAAAATGAACTGGGGTCCCACAATACTGAACAGTTGGCATCAGTCCACAGCTCTAGGAGTTGGCCAATCAGTCCAGGCATGGATTAATGCCTACTAGAATGTGAATTGTTACTTTCCAAAAAAGCAATTTAAAGATTAAGGGAAAAGAACCCGGGGCAATCTCGTCCTTCTACCATCCAGCTACACTGGCGGGTCTGATAAGTAACCGTCCATTGCTCTAAGCACTCTGCTATCGTCTTTCACCTCTTTGCTGCAACAGAGTTTTTATTGCCAATAGCAACGCCAGATGTGCAGGGAGGGGACTGTGAACACAACCCTCCATTCCTCTCGCAACCACCTCCTAATAACCACCCCCTCTGTAGGTCAAATGGTGCAGGAATTGCTGTGCGCTGCATGGTGACATTCCTGGGCTTTGGCCCTGGTGGGTGGATGCCTGTGGCAAGTCACCCTGCCTCTGCACCCTCTGTTGGGGATTGGACACTCATACAGGTTCAGGAAGAGAAATTCACTGCAAATGCAGAGTCACTGAATGCAACAATAAATGACTAGTTCAACAATTGAAAGAATAGAAATGAAGTCATGCTGTCTCAGCTTTTTTAAAAAATTCATGTTAGGGCCGGGCGTGGTGGCGCACGCCTGTAATCCCAGGATTTAGGAGGCTGAGATAGGAGGATTGCAGGTTCTCGGCCAGTCTCCGCAATTTAACAAGACCTTCAGCAACCTTAGTGAGACCCTGTTTCAAAATAAAAAATAAAATAGTGCTGTGGTGTAGCTCAGAAGTAGAATGCTCCTGGGTTCAATCCCAGTACAAAAACAAACAAACTACTTGTTAGTGTATTTGTGCAGTAAGGGCCTGGTAGTCATTTCTTTATAAAAAAAAAGCAATTTTTCATCTATAACTTTTATTTTATCACATGATTACAACGTGTCCATGCTCTCGGGCCTGCTGAGTTCCTTCCAACTGCTGACATTATCCCTACAAAGAAACACCCACTTGGTTCCTTTCTTACATAGTTGCAGGTTCCTTTCTTCATACTGACTTGGTCTTATCCTGTTCAGCCATTCAAGAAACAAGAAACAACAACAAAGGGATTCTAATTGTGGCCTTTGGTACATACATTCATAAAGGAACTAAGATATGATTTTCTATTGAATTGTGTGACGATCACTGAGGCATATGATCCTGAAGAATTTCAGAAAATTAGACCCATTTCCAATAGTAGAGTTTGATTTCTGAGTTATAATTACTTTGTACTTGAGAGTTTAAGGTTCAATGTTCAGACCCAGTATTTCAAAATCTAATTGCAAACACCTGCTAGTGACGGGTTGCCATGAAATAATCTCCTTTCTTAGGATGTGCACAGCAAACAGGGCTTTTCCTTTTAAAATACAGTCTTTATGCACAGATTTTTGTTTATTTAAATGTTCATCCTGAGTCTTTGTAAACAGCTCTTGACTGAGATATTTGTGTTTTTTCATTCTTAAAATAAACATGAATAAAATAAATCCACACTAACTGGCTTCCAAATAATATTATGTAGACTTTTCAGTTTGGTTTGTAGGATTCTTTTTTATTCAATGAATAAATTTGATGAGAATATATAAAATAATAAAGAGCGGTTTATGGCAAAGAGCATTTTTTCACCAAATTACCCTCCTTCCCTTCCTTCCTTCCTTCCTTCCTTCCTTCCTTCCTTATGGCACTGGGAATGAACCCAGAAGCATTTTTTAACTTAGAAACAGTCTCACTAAGTTGCTGAGGCTGGCCTCAAACCTATGATCTTCCTGTCTTAGCCTTCCAAGTACTGGGATTACAGGCATGCATCACCACACCCAACCTCAAGTTACTCTTTCACAAAATTAGTTGGCACATTCCTTCTCTCTATTGCCACTCAAGATTTTAGGAGAGTCCGAAGCTATTGCCTCTCTGTTCATTTGCTGGAGTACAAGGGAAATTTTATGAGGCTGCAAAAAAATGGATGGGAAAAATTCAGATGCAAAAATTCCAAGTTGACTGAGGTTATGTAAAATATCAGCCACTGAGTCACAGCCCTTTTTACCTTTCTTTTTAAGTATGAGAATTTCTTGGTCAGTTAATACTTGTTAAGCAAATATCCAGTGCTCCAGAATACTATAAGAAGCATGAAGCATGCTGGAAAAAAATTTAAAGTAAAGAAAGGTTCCTGCTCTCAAATAACCAACAATCTTGCTGGGAAGTAAAGCATGTAAAAGTGAGCAATTAGCTGATGGCCCAAAAGGTACACAATAAGTTACAAGTTCTTGGTATTATTGTCTAATGATATACTGGCACATGTTTAATACTGATGCTACAGAGATGGAAATAACCAAATTTGTAGCATCTGCAAATTTTCATGTGTAAACACTCCACATTGACTAATTCTAAACTAGCAATGTAAGAACACTGAACACAGGGTTTGGGTGAGATGCACACAGCTGGCTCTGGCCAGCTAGTTCCAGCAGATTCCAGCATGCCAGCACGCCTGCGGGAGTCCAGACCCCGCAAAGGCCTCCAGGGCCAAAGTGGCCAAGCGTGTCTCTGGAGGACAGTGGGACAGTGGAGAGCTGGTGTGAAGGCATGCCTCCCGGGCTAGGCGTGAAACACACCCAGGGCAAAGCGACAACTTCTGTTCCTCGCAACTCCCCAATATTGCTTTAGGTTTCCTCCAGAATTTGTATCTGGAAGAAAATTTCTGAAGTGGGAAATAATTCAGTTCTCTTAACCTAACAATGTGGAAAATGGAATCAAATAAATGAGTTGGTTTTCACAGAGGAGAGTTAAGCTGCAGTAAAGTAGGTGAGCTGTGGTACTCTACTGATTGACAGGCAGTACGGAATGACTAAAGCTTTTTTTAATTGATTTTTAATGGTCACTAGCTGGCTGGCTAGCAGTCCCTATTTATCTACCTCTCTCTTCCTCAATAAAATCTAAGTTCCTTTCCAATCCACCTTATATCCAACTCCCTAATTCCCCAGTACCAGTAGAGGAGAGTCCACAGATGTCCATGTCTGTATCATAAAGAAAACCCACAGAAGCAACAGTGTTGTTCAATTTGAGACACTTCCTGCAACGTTGTTGGTTATTCACTAACTGAATCAGAGCATTATACTGTTGTGGTAACATGTTTAAAATGACCATCATTTAAGAGTCATCTAATGTCCTGAAAGTGTGCATTCTAAAGAGTCATGTCAGCTGGGTATGGTGGCGTATGCCTGTAATCCTAGTACTTGGGAGGCTGAGACAGGAGGATCGAGGTTCAAGACCAGCCCCAGCAACTTAGCAAGCCTCTCAGTGACCTAGCAAGACCCTATTTCAAAACAAAAAATAAAATTGGGTTGGAGGGTGTAGCTCAGAGGTAGAATGCCCCTGGGTTGAATCCCCAGTACCACACACACACACACACACACACACACACACACACACGTCATGTAATATTTTCTCTATCTCTCTCTAAAGTATATGGTTCGAACAGGAAGGAGTCTCTGATGATAGCATGATACAGTCTACCTTCTGGTTAGTTAGAAATCAGTGTATCATAGGAAAGCCCTGCTAGATTCCAGTGTACTGGGTAAGTTGTTTCTGATTACCAGTTCTTACCCACTAAGTTTCGTGGGTGATATTAAGCCTTTTGTCGGTGGCCTCAGCTTATTCTGTCTGGTCCCGTACCAACAATGACTGGGATGGTCACGTACAGCTCCAAGTATATAACCCCTATCCCGTTTATCCAAGAGCACTTCCCAACCATAGCATTACAAAGGAGTCCCTTCACTTACAATAAAGTAAAACAAACACACAAGAAGACTAAGTCCAGCTATCATGGAAAGCACTGATAATATTATTATCACCTGAGGTTGTGGCAGGCACAAGTTGGCTCCCTGGGTCCCAGCAATTTCCCTAGTGGACCTGTTACTCCATGCACTGTAGTGCTGTGTTGGGGGGGGGGGTCAAATGGCGCCCTTGAGCACAGCAGTTGATGGAATGGTAGATATCTGTGTTAGTCTTTGTTCTAAGTACTCTCTTATAGTAGCCTATAGAGGACTAGTATTTTATCCAGACAGCTATAACAAAATACCCTATACTGGTTGTTTTATAAACAACAGAAATTTATTTCTCACAGTTCTGGAGGCTGGAAGTCCAAGAGCAAGGCACCAACATGGCTGGGTTCTGGTGAGGGACCTCTTTTGGGTCCCAAATGGCCGACTTCTCTTTGTATTCTCACATGGTAGAAAGACAGTGAGTGATCTGGGATCTCTCACAGGGGCACTAATCCCTTGCCTTAATTACCTCCCAGAAGCCCTATGTCCCTAAATCATCTCACTGGGGGTTAGAATTTCAGCATATGAATTTTGGGGAAAACATTCAGTCTATAACCATATCTGATAGATGGCTAGTTATGATCACTCACAGATACCTGGTGACAATGTGTAGTTCAAGGGGTAGGCATGTGATTCAAGCCAGACAGATCAAGTCTTTCTTGAAAGAGTTTACAGTGATGTTTGGAGGAAGAAACCCTTTCCTCAGAGAGAATGTACGCTTGGAGATGGAGTAGAAGCAGGGACAAAAGGAAAAGACAGTCCAAAGGCCATCTGAGTCCCTGGTTTTGGAGTGTCATTGTCACTCAAACTGCCTTCCTAAGCTTGGTTGTTCAACTCTTCCTTTTATTCAATCATTTTTCCATTTAAATTGGTTCCAATGGGGAATCCTATCACATCTACCTGAGAAAATCCTGAATGGAACACAGGTCAAAAAGATTACAATATCACTTTTAACAACTGGTAAGCATTCCATCATATGCAGACATTAACAGATTTTTTAAATATTTCTCTATTAGACATTTAGATTAGATGGCTGAAGTCTTCTTGCTGAAGCGGGCATTTCCTGGTACTGCCCCAAGGAGGCCATGCCTGAGGCTCAGAGGCTAAGGTGCCAAGGCCTGCAGTCCACAAGTAGCACAGCCTGGATTTGTACCCGAGTTGTCAAGTTGTCAAGCTCCAAAGCCACCATCTTCACCACTCCACCATGCTGCCTCCCAGTAGACTGATGGTTTTCAAACTTTTTTCAGCATTGCAACTTTTTAAGTGGTATCTTCCATAAAACCTCAAAATGAAGCATCTGTGGGTACAGCGAGGGGGAAGCTGGGTAATGGCCGCCTCTCCTCACCCACACGTCTCAGTTGGCCCAAGGTGCTTTCACAGAAAGGGACAAAGGAACCCTACACCCCCGACGACACAGGACTGTGACCCAGCAAAACCCACCCTGCCTCCTGTGGGAGTCTCTGGGCGACAGTCACGTGGTCAGGGTCCCCAGAGACAGAGGTCCAGGAGCATGGCTCAGCGCATATGCGGCACTCCCAAAGGCCGCAGGAGACAAGCGGCTTTGCGATTCCTCTGTCCTGTCCTGTCATAGTTCCAGTAGACAGGAGCTGGGAGCCTGCGGTGTCCATTTTTGACCACTGACTCTGTTGTAGAAACTTTCTGGAATAATAGACCCAAACGCCAAGTGGAATGAAGAAGAAAAAGGTTTATTTCGCTGGCGGGCTTGGAGCTGGGAATCGCTTCCCAGAAATACGGCTCCAGCCCCAAGTTCTACATGAGCTACCATTTTATAGATTTGTGACAAAGGACGGAAACAGGCAGGCGGGCTTACAGAGGTTGGAACATACGTGTTTTAAGAACAGCCAGAGTCATGGCGGTCTAAGGAAGGGGAAAAGGGGTTTTCCCTGCTCCCTCCCCAGTCTGGGACAGCCCCAGGTGAGACCAGGCTGCAGCAGGGGTCACTCCCAGAATATAAGCAGATCATTTGCTTGATAAAGGAGAGACCAGACAAGCTCTCTGTGTTGAGGGGACTGGAGGGAAGTGGCACAGCTTGGCTCTGGCAGGAGAGCCCCCATATGCGCCTGTTAGATGTAATAAAGTTTCTTTCCCTCTTTTCTGAGCTAAGTGGCTAATCTAATGGTGGTATGAGGAGGCTGGAACATCTTTGTTCATGACTCAGGGAAAGCAGGGGAAAGTAAGTACCTGGGGCATCAGCCGCTGATTAAAGAAAGGCCTGCATGTCCCGAGCGTCCTTTTGCCCCTGAAGTCAGACTATGGGGACACTCTCCTGTAACGCTGGGGAGAGGACTAAATTTCAGCCTTCCAATTCAGTACTTTTTTCTGTTCTACCACAACTCCACCAGCATTGGCAAGTTGACGAGTGTAGATCTGTGTCATTGCTGAAGTTGAACATGACGGTCAAATGTGAGCACTGTGCTGCGTGGTGGCCGGGGTCCACGTTCTGGCTCTGCCAATTACTAAATCAAGTAAAACCCAACACCAACCAGGTGTGGTGGTGCACGCCTGTAATCCCAGTACATGGGAGTTTGAGACAGGAGGATCGCAGGTTCTAGACCAGCCTCAGCAACTTAGCAAGGCCCTCAGCAACTTGGTGAGACCCTGTTTCAATATTTTTTTTCGGTACTGGGAATTGAACGCAGGAGCATTCTACCTCTGAGCTCCACCCCCAGCCCGATTTTTTATTCTTTATTTTATTTTTTATTCTTTATTCTCACTAAGTTGCAGAGGGCCTCACAAGTAGCTGAGGCTACCCTTGCACCTGCGATCCTCCTGTCTCGGCCTCCCAAATACTGGGATTACAAGCATGCACTACCACGCTTGGCTCCTGTTTCAAATTTGAAAAATAAATAAAATAAAATAAAATGGGACTGGATGTGTAGCTTGGAGGTAGAATGCCCCTGGGTTCAATTCCCAGTACCACACACACAAAAGAGCCCAACACAGTATCTATCATTATGAAGGTTAGGTTAGCTATTACTGGTAGTATTATTACTATATATTAATGAAACTAATTATAAGAAAATGAAAAGAACCAGTTTTTTCAAAAGTTTTATTAATACATATGGTTATCTAGTTACTAAGAAATAGGTCCATGCAAATTTCTTTTTCTTCTTAAGTTTAGACACTTCAGTGTGTCCGTCCGCCGCCTCCTCACTTGGTGGTGTTTTTTGCCAGGGGTCTACCGCTGTGGTCTCTGGGCGTTGGTATAGCTTGCTTCGTGTCACTTGTACTGGGTTTCATCGAGCTTCTGAGCTCTGGATTTGCACCTGTCATCAAATTTGGAAAATATTCAGCCATTATTTCTTCTAATAGTTTTCTTCTCCACTCCCCTTTCCCAGGAATTCTATCACTCACCTCTTAGGCCATATCTCTATTAGGCCACATCTTTGCTATGTGACAGGCGTGGGTCTGCATTCTGGTTCTGCCAATTACTAAATCAAGTAAGTAAAATCCAACACAAGCAGGGCATGGTGGCACACTCCTGTAATCCCAATACTTGGGAGGCTGAGACAAGAGGATCTCAGGTTCAAGGCCAGCCTCAGCAAGTTAGCGAGACCCTCAGCAACTTAGTGAGACCCTGTTTCAAATTAAAAAAATAAAATAGGAGCCAGGTGTGGCGATACACACCTGTAATCCCAGTACTTGGGAGGCTGAGACAGGAGGATTGCAAGTGCCAGGTCAGCCTCGGCAATTTAGTGAGACCCTGTTTCAAAATTAAAAATAAAATAGGACTGGTGGTGTAGCTCCATGGTAGAATGCCCCTGGGTTCAATCCCTAATACCACAATAAATAAATAAATAAATAAATAAATAAGGCTGAAGTTTTATCCTATGGATCATTGCTAATCTCTTCATTTTTTAATTCTTTTTCTCTGTGTGTTTCCTTTTGTATATTCTATTTCTATCATCTAGTTCACGAGTCATTTCTTCTGCAAGGCCTAGTCCACAATTAATCCTATGCAGTTATATTAATTTGCTTTGACTGCATGACTGATTTCCACAAATTTAATATCTTCAAGCAACAAACTTTTATTAGGTCTGTTTTCTGGGTCAGGAGTCTGGCTCTGGGTCTCTCAGTGCTGACATCAGGTTGCCGCGGCTGCATCCAGAGATGCTCAGTTAGGGATAATACCCACTCCAGGGTGCTTCCGGTGGCTGGAGCAACTCATTTTTCCTGAGGTCTTCCGGCTGAGGACCCTGTTTATCTCTGACTCAACTGTGGGCTGCCTGTGGCCTCTCCACAGCATGGCCGTTCACAGCATGGTTCTTTGAACATGTAGAATACAATTCTAATAACTATTCTAACGTCCTTGCCTTCTAATTCTAACATCTGTGTCAGATGTTAGGAAAAAAAAACACCTGAGTTGGTTTTTTGTTTTTGTTTTTGTTTGTGGTGCTGGGGATTAAACCCAGGGGCATTCTACCTCCGGCCTACACCCCCAACCCTTTTTAAAAACTTTTTTTGTTTTGAAACAGAGTCTCACTACGTTGTTGAGAGTCTCACTAAGTTGCTGCGGCTGTCTTGGAATCTGTGATCCTCCTGTCTCAGCCCCCAAGTACTGGGATTACAGGCATGCACCACATGCTGGCTCTGGGTCGGTTTTGATGAATTGATTATTCTCCCCATTTTCTTTTTTTTTCTTTTTTTTTTTTTTTTT
>PVJS01057098.1:0-12157 GCA_004027185.1 Glis glis | reverse complement strand
CTCACTAAGTAGAGAGAGAGAGAGAGAGAGAGAGAGAGAGAGAGAGAGAGAGAGGCAGAGAGAGAGAGAGAGAGAGCTGAGGCTGGCCGCGAACCCGGATCCTCCTCTGGTCTCCGCCTCCCGAAGTACTGGGATTATAAGCATGTGCCACCACGCCCGGCCATTTGCAGGTATCTTTGAAAGGAAAATGCCACCCCTTTTAGCCAAAACCATATCTTACCCTCGAGTAGTTCGTGCCGTTACTATAAGTTGCAACGCTTTGGCCTGAAGCCTCATGTGATGTATAATCACCACCTGCTTATTCTCCACGCCACTGTACATGAACTCCATTTTGTAGGTCTCTTCCATGATCTATAAGGAAAAGGTAATTAAGAATCAGTGAAAATATTAGTCTTCTTAGAACAGCATAGACTTCTATAGTCAAGCAATCTTTGAAATTCTGAAGTGAGATTTTATGAAAAATGCCTATGCTTTAATTCTTTTTTCCATTTTATTTATTTTATACTTTTATTGGTGCATTATAGTCTCACATCATAATGTAGTTCATAGTGGTGGTGACATACATGCACACAGCACTTGGCGGGCTTTCCCCCAGCTCCCTCCCATTCCCCTCCTTCCCTATACAGGGTATTGAGATTGACATTGGTATTCTCACTTATGTACATAATGTCAATGGAAGTGATTCCTTCATCGATCCTCCCTCTCCCCCCGAATTCCCCCAGACCACCTCCCTGGCTCCACTGGAGTTCTTCCTCCATTATCTGAAATTATTCTGGTATATTTGGTTCCAGTCATTCAGTTCTACTCTTCTATAATAAGCCACAAATCAGGTCTGAGAAGGAGTCTGGATCAGATGAGAGATTGGGTAGTATAGGAGAAAGAAAACAACTGGGCACAGTGGCACACACCTGTAATCCCAGTACTTGGGAGGCTGAGACAGAAGGATCACAGGTTCAAAATCAGCCTTAGCAATGTAGTGAGACTCTCAGTAACCTAGCAAGACCCTGTTTCAAAACAAAACATAAAAAGGACTGGGGGTGTAGCCCGGAGGAAGAACACCTCTGGTTCAATTACAGGAAGGAAGGAAGGAAAAAAGGGAGGGAGAGAGGAAGGGAGGAAGGGTGGGAGGGAGGGAGGGAGGGAGGGAACAGATTCTGGGTACCAGCAAATTCTGGATATCAAGTCCTGACTCTATGAGCTAGAGCTCTATCAATTTTACCTTGCTAAGCCCTAACGGCTTCATCTGAAAAATATGGACTTAATATTTATTTCTATCTAATGTGATTACTGTGAGGATTAATTAAGATAATAGGCGTGAACTCATTTAGTGAGCTGTAATGAAACAAACACAGTCACCATCATTAGCTTCCTAGTGGGTCATAATCACTGGGTCATATACAGACTCACTCTCTGGAAGATAAGACTCTCAGGGATTCACCAAATCCCTGTACTTATGAATGAAGGGGAACTGTTCAAAGAGTCAAATAAAATTAAATGCTACTTAACAAACTAAGTAAAAATTAAAGAATCTTAACATTCGAGAGATGGTACAGAAAACGAAAAAAAAAGAGATGGCACAGGTTTAAGCTACACTTTCAGAGGAAAAATTCATGATGATGTTAATTAGATTTTAATATGTCTGAAACAAACTGATATTTTAATTTTTTTGGTTTTTGGTTTTTGGATTTTGGTACTGGGGATTTAACCCAGAGGCATTCTACCTCCAAGCTACACCCCCAGCCCAATTTTATTTCTTATTTGGAAACAGGGTCTCACTAAGTTGCTAAGAGCCTCACTAAGTTGTGGAGGCTGGCTTTGAACTGGCAATCCTCCTGTCTCAGCCTCCCAAGTACTGGGATTACAAGCGTGTGCCACTACACCTGGCTCAAACTGTTATTTTAGAACACAAAAGAATCTCAGAAATTATCCTAATTCAACTACCACATTTTACACAGGAGTAAAAATCCAGGGAAGTTAAGTAACTTGCTCAATATCACCCAGCAAATTAGAGGCAGACCTGAGACTAGAACCCAGGTCCCCTGACTCCAAAGCCGTTGCTTTACACTGCTTTTCCTATCACTAACTTCTATCACAGTCTGAATTAGGAAGGCCACAGCAGAGGAATGGAACCACAGGAAGGCTTCTGGCTCTGCCATGGACTAGATAATCCCCAGACACAGACCTACCTGAGGAGAAAGTCTCAGTAAGCTTACCTGTTTTGCTGCTGCTGAGGCCAAGTCACTTTGCTTTAGATACAAAGGGGCAGCCACATTCCACAGCTTTTCCTGCAAGGCCTGTCCAGAAAAAATGAGAGGACAGAACAGAGATCACAAAGACTGACACATTTTTTTGAGATTTGCATTTTGGTTTTGCTTTGAAAGTCCACCATCATCAGGGAGGACTTCCTCTCCATTAATCTTACTATTTTAAGCCAATAAGCCCTACCTATGATGGAGAAAAGGGAGATCAATACTTTGGGCTAAATGAACTCCTGCCCATTTGATCCAATCCCTGGTCCAATGTTTGGAAGCAGAGAGCAGGAGCCGTGAGAGCCCCACCAGAATGTGCAAGCAAGCAAGCAAGCTTCCTGAACTCTCAGCCCTCCTGGGGATTGAACCTAGGGACATTTTACCTCTGAGGTACACTCCCAGACCTATTTTTTATTCTTTATTTTGAAACAGGGTCTCACTATGTTGCAGAGGGCCTCACTAAGTAGCTGAGGCTGGCTACGAACCTATAATCCTCCTGTCTCAGCCTCCCAAGTACTGGGACTACAAGCGTGAGCCACCATGCCCAGCCCATGTAATATTTTAAAAATTATTTAGGAGGCGGAGACCGGAGGATCCGGGTTCGCGGCCAGACTCAGCGCTCGCTCTCTCTCTCTCTCTCTCTCTCTCTCTCTCTCCTTAGTGAGGCCCTCCACAACTTCATGAGACCCGGTTTCAAAATAAAAGTATAAAAAATAGGGCCGGGGGTGTAGCACGGAGGTAGAACGCCTCTGCGTTCAATCCCCGGTACTGCAAAAAAAATAAATAATAAATAAATAAATAAATAAATAAATAAATAAATAAATAAAAATTATGCTGGGCGTGGTGGCGCACACTTGTAATGCCAGTACTTGGGAAGCTAAGACTGAAGGATCTGGGTTCACGGCCAGCCTCAGCAAATTGTGAGGCCCTCCGCAAAATTATTAGTGAGCTAGTTTATGGGCTGTTTTTTTCCCCATAGTAAGTCTAAAAAAAAAACAGGAAATATTTTGCACTTAACAGCATATCTCAGCCGGGCGTGGTGGTGCACACCTGTAATCCCAGTACTTGAGAGGCTGAGACGGGGGAATCACAGGTTCGAGGCCAGCCTCGAACTTAGTGAGGCCATCCGCAACTTAATGAGACCTTGTTTCAAAATAAAAAAATAAAATAGGACTGGGGGTGTAGCTCAGAGGTAGAATGCCCCTGGGTTTAATCCCCATTACCACAAAAAACAAAAAACAAAAACAAAATACCCCAGCATATCTCAGTTTGAACTAATGACAATTCAAGTGCTCAACAGTCATATCTATCTGTTGCCATCACACTAGACAGTGGTAGGTCTAGATTGTAGACCATAGAAATTATTTGAACATTTACTTCTAATCATTTCTTATATGCACATTTTTATATAGTTGTAGCCAGAGTAGAAATAATTTTGTATTGTTTTATAAGAACATAACATTACACCTTGAGTATTTTGTCAGGTCATGGTATAATTTTTTATAAAGACCACTACTGGCTATAGAATGTACTGCTGAATAGCTGTGCCACAATTTATTAAGCTCTTTCCCTATTATCAAACATATTCCAGCCTCAGGTTCTAGGCCAGGCCTCCTACCACCCATATACAATGAGTAATCAACATAGTTCTATGTTCCTTTTAGAAATAATCTCTTCTCTTTTCTTCTCCATCTTTTGCTACTATAGGAAAGTAGATTTCTTTTTCTCCTTGTATTCCTGTGGGAAAGAGAGGAAGCAAGGAAGAAGGCCACATTTCCAAGGCCTTCACTGCATAACAGATACTAGGCCAAGGGCTTTCACACACATTTCTTCCCAACAATTCTTATCCTAATTTAAAAATTATTTGCTAGATTCAGAGTGCCTTCTTTTTGGTATGGTACTGGGGATTTGTGTGTATGTGTGGTAGTGCTGGGGACTGAACAAAGGGCATTCCACTACTGAGCTACACCCCTATCCCTATTTTACTTTTATTTGGAAACAGGGTCTCACTAAATTGCTGAGACTCACTTTGAACCTGTGATCCTCCTGCCTCAGCCTCCCAAGTACTGGGTGGGATTACAGGCGTGCACTACCATGCCCGGCTTGGTACTGGGGATTGAATCCAGGGTGCTCTACCACTGAGTTCCATCCCCAGCTCATTTTTTTTTTTTTTGAAACAGGGTCTTGCTAAATTGTCCAGGATGGCCTCAAAGCTCGTAAGTGTTTTTGAAAAGCCACACAACTGTGCAAAGTAGCATAAAGGAACTTTCTGGGGTCAAGAAATGTTCTATATCCTGCCTGTGGTACTGTTTACATACATTTGGAATATATACATTTGGAAGAATGTATCTAGCCCAATAAGGGCCGTTTAAACACAGCCTACCTCAGTGTGTACACCCAACTTCACATGTATACACACACCTGAACAATGTTAAGTATAAAAGCACAAATTCACTCATCTTACAGTGGAAAATACTTTGTGACTCCTCCATTTATTCTGACTTTAGGCAAATATCATCAATCGCTTATTTTTTGGGGGGTATAGGGGATTGAACTCAGAGGCATTCTACCTCTGAACTACATCCCTAGCCTCCCCCCTTTTTTGGTGGTACCGGGGAATTGAACCCAGGGGCATTCTACCTCTGGGCTACACCCCCAGCCCTATTTTTTTATTCTTTATTTTGAAACAGGGTCTAAGTTGTGGAGGGCCTCACTAAGTAGCTGAGGCTGGCCACAAACTTGGGTCCTCCGGTTTCAGCCTCCCAAGTACTGGGATTACAAGCGTACGCCACCATGCCCGGCTTCCTAGCCCTATTTTTTATTTTGAAACAGTGTCTCACTAGGTTGATGAGAGTCTCACTACTTGCTGAAGCTGTCCTTGAACCTGTGATCCTCCTGTCTCAGCCTCCCAAGTACTGGGATTACAAGTGTGCGCCTCCACACCTGGCTATTAATCATTTTAAAGACTAAGAACATTTAGAACTAAAGCAAGATAAATGTTTATCAAGTGAGAAGGGCTCCCCTAAATCCTGAGCCTAAATTTACAGCAAAATTCTGCTGAAGAAGCTAAAAAACTACTGAACTAGTTTAACTGTTGTTTTTTGTTTTTGTTTTTAACTCAGATTCTTGGGCACCAATTTTGTGTACATATGTTATCTGGCTCCTTAGTATGAAATGCCAGCAAGTTGGGCCTCTGAAGAGCAAGGAAGGATCAGCATTTCAAAAATACAGTACAAAAGCTCATGGTAATCTTCTGCTGATCACACTATATGAAACATTTTAAATCCTGGGACTCAAGCCGGGAATGGTGGCACACGTCTGTGATCCCAGTACTTGGGAGGCAGAGACAGGAGGATTGCAGGTTCCTGGACAGCCTCAGCAAGTAGTAAGACTCTCAGCAACCTAGTGAGTCCCTGTTTCAAAACAAAAAATAAAATTAAAATAGGAATGGGGATGTAGCTCAGAGGTAGAATGCCCCTGGTTCAATCCCTGGTACCACCCAAAAAGAAAAATCCTAGGATTCTAATTAAAATGATTATCCAATCTGCTCTAATTACATGACAAAAGAATTTCCCTGAAATTTAAAAAGTCAAATTCCTGTGTTAAATTAACATTTCTTTAATTTAAGACAAATATAATTACACTGCAGAGTACATAATTTCTCCATTGCTAAGTGGTTGCACAGGATTGTAAGTTTTTCCACTTGTGGCTTTAAACATTGCTGGATCAATTAAAGTGTATTCTTAGCAGAACAATTATAAAAATAGTGGATTCAAACCAACCTTGATGAGAAGTAGTTGACACCGAAGATAGGCAGCAGAGAAGTCAGCTACACCTGCCAGTTCAGATTGAAGTTCTCCAAGTCTTTGCAGATCCCTACAGTAAATAAAACCCCAAGCCAAACACAGGGTAAGGATAATGCCACTAACATGAAGATCAAATCAAAGCCATTTTACCATATTATATCTAGTAAATTGGTCATTAGTTTTGTTTTGTGGTCTTTTGCAGTACTAGGGATTGAACCCAGGGCCTTGTGCATGCTAGGCAACCATACTACTACTGAGCTACATCCTCAGTTGTGCTGGGACCTGGAATTATTGATGATTTAAAACATTTGGTACTTGGGAGGCTGGGACAGGAGAACAACAGGTTTGAAGCCAGCCTCAGCAACTTAGTGAGACCCGTTTCAAAATAAAAATTAAAAGAAAAACTAGGGTTTGGGGTGTAGCTCAGAGGTAGAACACCCCTGGGTTAAATCCCCAGTAACCATAAAAAACATTTAAGTTTTTGTTTTGTTTTGTGGTATTGGGGATTGAACCCAGGAGCGTTCTACCTCTGAGCTACATCCCCAGCCCTATTTTTGTTTGTTTGCGGTACTGGGGATTGAACCCAGGGGCATTCTACTTCTGAGTTACACCCCCAGCCCTATTTTTTATTCTTTATTTTGAAACAGGGTCATACCAAGTTGCGGAGGGCCTCACTAAGTAGCTGAGGCTGACCACAAACCCAGATCCTCCTGTCTCAGCCTCCCAACTACTGGGATTTATAAGCGTGCGGCCACCATGCTCGGCTCCCTATTTTTTTGGAACAGGGTCTCACTATGTTATCTCACACTGGCCATGAACCTGCTATCCTCCTGTTTCAGCCTCCCAAGTACTGGGATTACCAGTCTGCACCACCACATCTGGCTAACATTTAATTTTTTGAATAAGGTAATAGAATTATCCTTATATGATACAGAATTAAAAAACTTCTACAGGATATGCAGTTAAATTAGTAACCCTTTCTATACCTGTGCCCTGCTGCCCTACTATGCTTTATACCTTCCCAGAGACAACCACACGTCCAGTTTCTTTGAATTCTTCAGATATGTTGCGCGTCTACAAAAAGTACTCATTTCCATTATTTTCCTCCTTTTCTTGGGGGGGAAATACATGTGTGAGTGTGTGTGTAAACGTAATAATGCATCTCAGCGTTTATAGAAATCTGCCCCATCATCATCATCATCATCATCATCATCATCATTATTATTATTTGGTACTGGGGAATTGAACCCAGGAACATTCTATTTCCAAGCTACACCCTCAGCCCTTTTTATTATTTATTTATTTTTGGTACTGCGATTGAACCCAGGGGCACTCTACCCTAAGCCCTTTTTATTTTTTATTTTGAAACTGGGTCTCGCTAAATTGCTGGAGGTCTTGCTAAGTTGCTGAGGCTGTCCTCAAACCCGCACTCCCCCGTCTCAGCCTCCCAAGAACTGGGATTAAAGGCATGTATCATCCCGCCCATTCATTCATTCATTCATTCATTCATTTATTGTGTGTGTGTGTGTGTTACTTTTTTATTATTTTTTTTTTGGTGCTGGGGGTTGAACCCAGAGGTATTCTACCTCCGAGCTACACCTCCAGTCCTATTTTACTCTTATTTTGAAACAGGGTCTCACTAAGTTGCGGAGGGCCTCACTAAGTAGCTGAGGCTGCCCGCGAACCTGTGATCCTCCTGTCTCAGCCTCCCAAGTACTGGGATTACAAGCATGCACCACCACGCCCAACTTTATTTTTTATTTTCAAACAGGGTCTCACTAAGTTGCTGAGGCAGGCCTCGAACCTGTGATCCTTCTGTCTCAGCCTCCCAAGTACTAGGATTATAGGTATGCACCACCACGCCTGGCTCCCCCATTTTTGTGTGTGTGGTACTAGAGATTGAACCCAGGGGCATTCTATCTCTGAGCTACACACCTAGCCCTATTTTATTTTGAAACAGGGTCTTGCTAAGTTGCTAAGGGCCTCACAAAGTTGCTGAGGCCAAGTTGGAGAACTTATGATCCTCCTGTCTCAGCCTCCCAAGTACTGAGATTACAGCCGTACGCCAGCACACCTGGTTCCCTCATTGTTTTTTAGTGGCGACATCAAAATTCTGTATAGAAACATTAACTGTGTGAAACTTGAAGATCTGGGTCACTAGGGAAGCTGAGTATTTCAGGCATAAAATATTAATAGCTTGAACAAAATTGTCCATTCAACTAAGCTCCACTCTCTAATCTTGTGCTCACTGGGCAGCTTTGTGATAATTAGTGCTGCCTTTTAGGGACCTTGAGACCAGGAAGGAGATGCCACACAAGGAACAAAGAGTGAATTATCCCCAAAGCATCCGTGTCTGTGTCTGTGGTATACAGCGTCTCCTGTGAGTGAGTGTCTAGAGCTGGTCCTGGAGAGCCTGCTCACTCATGGGAACCCAGCACAAGGGAAGGCAGGGCCCTGGATGAGCTAACCACACCCAGGAAGTGCAATTTTGGTGGCCAGCTGCTCTCGCCCTTTCACTTTTTCTTTTCTTTTTTTCTAAATGGAAAATTGTGGTTTTTATTTTAGGCCACCTTAAATTTTATTTTGTTTACACAAGTTTCCATTAACATTCACATACAAATTCAGGCAAAGTTTTAACAAGAAACTTTTGGCTTGGAGATTGTGCCAACTGCGCTTAACAATAGATTTTAAGCAATTAATGCTTCACAACAGTCTCACGCTTAATTGATTATAATAGTAAGATGCAGAACTTCTTCTTTAAAGTATTCTGGTCCCTAAAACTTTGGTAGGGTCAAATGCATTAACTAGAAATACCATTTGTTTTTTAAAAAAAGAAAGCCCTAATCAAAGATAATAAAGGATAAGGCCGGGCGTGGTGGCGCACGCTTGTAATCCCAGTACTTTGGGAGGTGGAGACCGGAGGATCCGGGTTCGCGGCCAGCCTCAGCTCGCGGTGCGCGTGCACACGCTCTCTCTCTCTCTCTCTCTCTCTCTCTCTCCCTGTCTCTCTCTCTCTCTCTCTCTACTTAGTGAGGCCCTCCGCAACTTCGTGAGACCCGGTCTCAAAATAAAGTATAAAAAATAGGGCCGGGGGCGTAGCGCGGAGGTAGAACGCCCCTGCGTTCAATCCCCGGTACCGCAAAAAAAAAAAAGATAATAAAGGATAAAATAACTATATAGGCTCTCATACAAAAACTAAACTTTTACCCTGTAAAAAATGATTACAATGTCTTTCAGGCTTGCTTTATGCCCCATATAACTGAAAAGAGTCCAACAAGTAATTCAACATTTCAACAAGCTAGGAACTATTTACTGTAAGCATATAATGAAATTCTGGAAGACATACTACCACACTTTGAGAAAACACTATTAACAGGTAAGGATGTACTGGAGGCAGTTTATAAACGAAACATTACAAATTTTATGTTTATGCATACAACTTATAAAAGTTGCTATTTTTCCCACAGTACAGCATCACACTAACACTACATAGTTAAGATTGAAAGCTTCTGCACACATGTTCACTCTACCTCCAAAGCAGCACACCCTTTTAGACATTCTGATTTGTTATCCAACATATGCCAGTCATGGTTACATGGATTTGTATCAGTTTGAGGAGGCTAAAATAATCCCTCTCTCTTAACGATGAGACAAAATTAGCCAGCTTCAGAGACCGAATGGTTCATAATCAGGGGGGAAAAAAAACATGAATATTATCCTCCCATAGCTGAATGAAAACTCTTCTAAGAACATGATACAATCCTAACAGAATGGACTATACCCCTAGATACAGTGAATGCTGGAATAGTTAGGAGTCTAGAAAAACACATTAAAATATATAGGATATAAATGATCATCAAATCAGTAATAACTACTAGAAACTCAAGTGTGAATTATTAATTCTTTCTAGTGCAACATCAACCATTTACTGGATTCTAGAAGCTGTTCTGCCCCATGTTTATTGGTACTGCAATAACTAAACAATAGGGAGCAGTCTATATCAAACCTTATTTTTGTATTCTTAAAATAGTGCTATAAAACTCAATTATTTTCCTAGTTTCTTAGATCTTCTACTATCTTAGGTAATTAAAATTAGACATGGTTGC
Organism: Glis glis; assembly: GCA_004027185.1. Lineage (NCBI taxonomy): Eukaryota > Metazoa > Chordata > Mammalia > Rodentia > Gliridae > Glis > Glis glis. The sequence goes on along the minus strand of PVJS01057098.1, from coordinate 1,996 downwards.
CTGCAAATTCTTTTCTGGAGGAAGTAATAGCAAAACACATTTTGGTTGTGTTTTGCTGCTGGTCTCCTCATGTATGTGCTTCACCAATAAGAGCACCGATACAGGCATTTATTGTGCTACTGTAACATAAACAAGCATGAGAAAAACCTGAAAGTTCAATTTTTTTTTTTTTTTGCGGTAGCGGGGATTGAACCCAGGGGCGTTCTACCTCGGCGCTACACCCCCGGTCCTATTTTTTATACTTTATTTTGAAACCGGGTCTCACAAAGTTGCGGAGGGCTTCACTAAGTAGAGAGAGAAAGAGAGAGAGAGAGAGAGAGAGAGAGAGAGAGAGAGAGAGCGCGCTCTGAGGCTGGCCACGAACCCGGATCCTCCGGTCTCCACCTCCCAAAGTACTGGGATTACAAGTGTGCACCACCACGCCCAGCTTGAAAGTTCAAATTTTGACAAGTGATTTTGATAGTAGGCTTTTAAAGAAAATGAAAACAAAATTTAAAATCAGATGGCCACACTGACTACCTGAATTAGGAACTTAAGACTGTTAGAACCTTTAAGACAAGGAAAGTTGTTTCTGAAAATTACAAATCATAATATTTTTATTCACTTTGGCTTTTTCTTTTTTAAAATGAAGATGTGTGATAAGATGACTTCAAAGATAACTCCCCTTTCTAAGTCACAAAGGGCATCATTTGTTACTGCTTTGTAATAGAAATATATTTTGTAAAAGTTTCTTACTAGAATGTTTTCAAATAATTTAACTTTTTTTTATTAAAGTTCTGGTCCAAGTTTTCAGTTCTTAAATTTTTTTTCTTGCTCTATATATGCTTTATTTTGGAATGTATGCATTTTAATATCTGCTGTCACAAAATCCAATTTAATTAAGCAGCATTATACTTTGTATTGTTTGAAATTGTAGATGAGCATTAGTGACAACAAATTATATGTTTACAGAGATCAGTTCTTAATTTTTTTTTTTTTTTTGCGGTACTGGGGATTGAACCCAGAGGTGTTCTACCTCCGTGCTACACCCCCGGCCCTATTTTTTTATACTTTATTTTGAAACCGGGTCTCACGAAGTTGCGGAGGGCCTCACTAGGTAGAGAGATAGAGAGACAGGGAGGGAGAGAGAGAGAGAGAGAGAGCGCGCGCGCGAGCTGAGGCTGGCCGCGAACCCGGATCCTCTGGTCTCCGCCTCCCAAAGTACTGGGATTACAAGCGTGCGCCACCACGCCCAGCCAGTTCTTAAATTTTTAAAAAATATAATTTGGGTCTCTGATGGAGAAGATAACTTTATGGGACAATGAAGTTCAGATAGAGTCCATTTTCTGAACATGGCTGACCTGTAACAGAACTGATTATTTCCTCACTCAAATGGCTATGCAGGATACCACCAGATCTCTGTTATGAAAACCTTGCCAGATTTTCAAGACAACCGCTTACCATCCATGTTTAAAAACTGCACCACCAGAGGCAAAGCAGATAAAAGTGAAAGTAATTAAACTTGTTTCTAGTCTAGTCTATTTACCTAAATAAACTTTTATAAAATCACAGGAAAAATTAAATGTACAGAAAGCAATTTTCTTATTATTTGATCTGTCAGCCAAAAGTAACTTAATTCTCTGTAAAAAGAGGAAACTCAACCATAATTTTTTTTTTGTGTGTGGTACTGCGGGTTGAACCCAGGGGCATTCTACCTCTGAGCTACACCCCAGCCCTATTTTTATTCTCATTTTGCAACAGGGTCTCACTAAGTTGCAGAGAGTCTCACTACTTGCGGAGGCTGGCCACGAACCTGCAATCCTCCTGTCTCAGCCTCCCAGGTACTAAGATTACAAAAGTGCGCCACCATGCCCAGCAGCCATAAAATGTTTACTCGTTTAAAATGTCAGTCCTAGAGCTGGACATGGTGGTGAACGCTTGTAATTCCAGTACTTGGGAGGCTGAGACAGGAGGATCACAGGTTCACGGCCAGCCTCAGCTACTTAGTGAGGCCCTC
>PVJS01057097.1:0-12155 GCA_004027185.1 Glis glis | reverse complement strand
GCCATGCATGGTGGTGCACACTTGTAATCCCAGTACTTGGGAGGCTGAGACAGGAGGATCCCAGGGTCACGGCCAGCCTCAACAATTTAGCAAGATGCAGCAACATAGAAAGATTCTGTTTGAAAATAAAAAAAAAAAATAGGGCTGGGGTGTTGTTTGGAGGTAGAATACCCCTGGGGCTCAATCCCCAGGAGAAGTAAAAAGATATAAACTGAGCCAGGTGTGGAGGCACACACCTGTAATCCCAGTACTTGGGAGGCTGAGACCAGAGGATCCGGGTTTGTGGCCAGCCTCAGCTACTTAGGCCCTCTGCAACTTATGAGACCCTGTTTCGAAATAAAGAATAAAAAAAAAAAAAATAGGGCTGGGGGTGGAGCTCAGAGGTAGAATGCACCTGAGTTCAATCTCCAGTACCACAAAAAAAAGGGGGGGATGGGAAAGATGGGGCCCAGTGGCGCACACTTGTTAATTCCAGTACTTGGGAGGTTGAGACAGGAGGATCACAGGTTTGTGGCCAGCCTCAGCTACTTAGTGAGGGTCTCTGCAACTTAGTGAGACCCTGTATCAAAATAAATAAAAGCTGAGCATGGTGGCACACGCTTGTAATCCCCTCCTGTCTCAGCCATGGTTAGGTGGCTGAGACAGGAGGATTACAGGTTCGAGGAGTCTCAGCAAGTAGTGAGACTCTCATCAACCTAGCAAGACCCTGTTTCCAAATAAAAATAAATAAAATAGGGCTAGTGGTGTAGCTCGGAGGTAGAATGGCCCTGTGTTCAATCCCCAGTACCACACACACACAAAAAAAAGGGAGGGGGGACTGGGGACATAGCCTGCAGTGGTAGAGCGCTTGCTTGCCTATCATGTACAAGGCTCTGGGTTCAATCCCCAAATACTGTTTCAAAACAAAAAAAGGGCTGGATGTAGCCGGGCGTGGTGGCGCATGATTGTAATCCCAGTACTTTGGGAGGCAGAGACTGGAGGATCCGGGTTCACGGCCAGCCTCAGCTCTCTCTCTCTCCCTGTCTTTCTCTCTCTCTACCTAGTGAGGCCCTCCGCAACTTCGTGAGACGCGGTTTCAAAATGAAGCATTAAAAAAATAGGGCCGGGGGTGTAGTGCAGAGGTAGAACGCCCCTGGGTTCAATCCCCAGTACCGCAAAAAAAAAAAAAAAAAAAAAGGGGGGGCTGGATGTGTAGCTCAGAGGTAGAATGCCCCTGAATTTAATACCCAGTACCACACATACACAAAAACAAAAAAAGTGAAGTTTAATGAGATATAACTCATGTACTGTACAATTTATCTGAATATAATATAAGCCAAAAATCCATGTATCCATGTGTTTTAGTATATTGCATTATTATTTTTTGAAGCTGTGGTAAAATACACAAAAATTTGCCTGTGTGTGTGTGTGTGTTACTGGGAATTGAACCCAGGGCCACTCTACTTCCAAGCTACACCCCCACCCTATTTTGTTTTTATTTATTTTTGTGGTACTGGGGATTGAACTCGGGTATATTCTATCTCCAAGCTATACCCCAAACCCTGTTTTTTATTCTTTATTTTGAAACAGGGCCTCACTAAGTAGCTTAGGCTAGCCACAAACCTGTGATCCTACAGTTTCAGCCTCTCAAGTGCGCCACCATGCCTGGCGTTTTGTTTATTTAAATTTGCAGTGCTGGAAATTGAACCCAGTGCCTCACACAGGCTTTAGTTATTGAGGCTGTCCTCCAACCTGTCTCAGCCTCCAAAGTATTGGGATCACAGGCGTTCTACCACTGAGCTCAGCCCCAACCCAAATAATAAAGGTTTTTTTTGGTGGTACCGGGGATTGAACTCAGGGAAATTCTACCTCCGGGCTACACCCCCAGCCCTATTTTTTATTCTTTATTTTGAAACAGGGTCTCACTAAGTTGTGGAGGCCTCACTAAGTAGCTGAGGAGGCTAGCCGCAAACCCAGATCCTCCTGTCTCAGCCTCCCAAGTACTGGGATTACAAGTGTGGGCCACCATGCCCGGCTGACAATAAAGGTTTTTAATAGCTGTGTTACATTTGCTGGGATGGTGGTGCACGCCTATAATCCCAGCTACATGGGAGACTGAGGCAAGTTTGAGGCCAACCTCAGCAATTCAGAGAACATGTCTCAAAAACAAAACAAAAACTGTATTCGTTTTCTACCCTCCTTTGATGTTTCTGCATGTATTTTTTAAAAATTCATTTATACATCACAAGGAACGAAAATATCAAATGTCAAGTATGCATGAGTCTCTATGAAGTCATCAACTCTTGACTTGTGTGTCCTGAGCTTCTTACTAAAGCACAGATAATGCCAAGCAAGGGCTGTACTTCTGAGCTTCAGGAAGCTCTGCTACAGTCCTTTTCATACTTCTCTTTACAAGTCCAACTGATCCTGTGGTGACTAGAGCCCTTGCTTATGTGGCTGCACGGCAAGGGAGCTGGGCCTCAGACATTAAGATGGCTGAGCCACAAGCACACGTTACTGTGAAGTCCTCTCCCCTGAGCACAGAGCCTGGTGACTTCCTCATGTTTGTGTGACTGGGCTTGACTCACATTGGTCTGAAGAGCTTCCTTAAGGCCTTCTGGAGCTAGTCACTGAGGCTGTCATACAGCCTGGCGGCTATTACACAACCTTCCAGTATTCCTAGGCTAAACTGGATTGGAAATTTAAAATAGCTGCTCACTTGACCAAAAGCAGAGATTGTAAAGCACTAATGATTAATTTGCCTTTCCCCAGCCCTTTGTATTTTGAAACCGGGTCTCACTAAGTTGCTGAGGCTGACTTAAACCTGTAATCCTCCTGTCTCAGCCTCCCAAATACTGGGATTATAGGTGAGTGATACAATACCTGGCTAATCTGCCTTATTTTTAATTTAGGGTTTTTTTCCTTTTCTCTGTAGTACTGGCAAATGAACCCAAGAGAACTCCACCACTGAGCTACATACCAGCACTTTTTATTTTTTTCTTTTGAGACAGGATCTCACTAAATTACCACGCACTGGCCTCCAACCTGTGATCCTCCATCTTAGCCTTCCAAGTACTGGGATTATAGGCATGTGCACCAAACCCAACTACGTATTAAGGTTTCAATTAACAAGATAATTCTTTTTGTTGGGGAGTGCTGGGGATTGAACCCAGAGGCGTTTTATCTCTGAGCTACACCCCCAGCCCTTTTTTCTGGTACTAGGGATGGAACCCAGGGGCAGTCTACCTCCGAGCTACACCCCCAGCCCTATTTTATTCTTTCTTTATTTATTTTATTTATTTATTTTTCTTTGCGGTACCGGGGATTGAACCCAGGGGCGTTCTACTTCTGTGCTACACCCCCGGCCCTATTTTTTTATACTTTATTTTGAAACCAGGTCTCACGAAGTTGCGGAGGGCCTCACTAAGTAGAGAGAGAGAGAGAGAGAGAGAGCGCGCACGCGCGCACTGAGGCTGGCCGCGAACCCGGATCCTCCGGGCTCCGCCTCCCAAAGTACTGGGATTACAAGCGTGCGCCACCACGCCCGGCTTATTCTTTATTTTGAAACAGGGTCTCACTAAATTGCGGAGGGACTCACTAAGTAGCTGAGGATGGCCGCGAACCTGCAATCCTCCGGTCTCAGTCTCCCAAATACTAGGATTAAAAGCATGCGTCACCACACCCGGTTTTATTTATTTATTTATTTTTTGCGGTACTGGGGATTGAACCCAGGGGCATTCTATCTCCAAGCTACACCCCCAGTCCTATTTTTTTATTCTTTATTTTGAAACAGGGTCTCACCAAATTGCGGAGGGCCTTGCTAAGTAGTTGAGGCTAGCCGCGAACCCGGATCCTCCAGTCTCAGCCTACCAAGTACTGGGATTACAAGCAACTGCCACTATGCCTGGCTCAGCCCTTTTTTATTTTGAAACAGGGTATCACAGAGTTGTGGAAATCCTCACTAAGCTGCTGAGGCTGGCTGCGAAACTGTGTTCCTCCTGTCTCAGCCTACCAAGTACTGGGATTACAAATGTGTGCCACCAGCCTGGCTAACAAGATAATTCTACTTAAGCCAAATATTCAGTGAGCCATGTGGTATAACCATATGATGGAATATTATTCAGCAATAAAAGGAATAAAGTACTGATACACTACAACATGAATTAAGATGGAAACACTAGCCGGGCATGGTGGCGCATGCTTGTAATCCCAGTACTTGGGAGGCGGAGACCGGAGGATACGGCTTCGCAGTCAGCCTCAGCTACTTAGTGAGGCCCCCTGCAACTTAGTGAGACCTGGTTTCAAAATAAAGGATAAAAAATGGGGCAGGGGTGTAACTCGGAGGTAGAATGCCCCTGGGTTCCATTCCTGGTACTGCAAAAAAAAAAAAAAAAAAAAAAAAAAAGGAAACACTATAAGGAAAAGATGCCAGCCAGCCGGGCATGGTGGTGCACGCTTGTAATCCCAGTACTTTGGGAGGCGGAGACCGGAGGATCCAGGTTCATGGTCAGCCTCAGCACTCTCTCTCTCTCTCCCTGTCTTTTTCTCTCTCTCTCTCTACTTAGTGAGGCCCTCCACAACTTCGTGAGACCCGGCTTCAAAATAAAGTATAAAAAATAGCCGGGCGTGGTAGAGCACGCTTGTAATCCCAGTACTTTGGGAGGCGGAGACTGGAGGATCCAGGTTCCCGGCCAGCCTCAGCCAGCCTCAGCACGCATGCGCACGCGCGCACTCTCTCCTCTCTCCCTCCCTCTTTCTCTCTCTCTCCCTAGTGGTGCCCTCCGCAACTTCGTGAGACCCGGTTTCAAAATAAAGTATAAAAAATAGGGCCGGGGGTGTAGCACGGAGGTAGAACGCCCCTGGGTTCAATCCCCGGTACCGCAAAAAAAAAAAAAAAAAAAAAAAAGATGCCAGCCACAAAGGACCACATGTTTAATGACTCCATTTATATGAATCACCCAGAATAGGTCAATCTATGGAAACAGAAAGTAGCTTGGTAGCTGCCTAGGGCTGAAGGTCCTAGGGGTTCTGTAGGTGGGACCCATAAGGAATCCTGTACGCTTCATCAGGGGCTCAATTCCACTTGCTGAGGAGTCTGTCAAGCTCCCGTGTGCCCTGTTGCTCAGATGCCCTTAGCTCCTCCTGGAAAGTCTTATTCCAGAATAGATTTTGAGTGGCAGGATCTATTTCCAGCCTCATGTCCTTAATAGACTCCTTCCTCTACTGAAGCGGGTCATGTATCGCTCACTACTGCCTCAGGAGCTCAGTATTTCAGTATTCCGACAGTTAAGACCTTTTTTTGGGGGGGGGGAGTTGGGAATTAAACCCAGGGGCATTCTACCTCTGAGCTATACCCCAAGCAATTTTTTTTAACTTGGAAATAGGGTCTAAGTTGCTGAGACCCTCACAAGTTGCTGGGCCTGGCCTCAAACCTGTGATCCTCCTGACTCAGCCTCCCAAATACTGGGATTACAGGCATGCGCCACCATGCCCAGCTGAATCATGATGAGATATTTCAATGAAAAAAAAAAAAAAAAGTAAAGAGCCGGGTGTGGGGGCACACGCTTGTAATACCAGTACTTAGGAGGCTGAGACTGGAGGATCCGGGTTCGCAGCCAGCCTCAGCTACTTAGTGAGGCTCCCCGCAACTTAGTGAGACCCTGTTTCAAAATAAAGAATAAAAAATAGGGCTGGGGGCTTAGCTTGGAGGTAGAATGTCCCTGGTTTCAATACCAGTACCGCCAAAAAAAAAAAGTAACAAGTATCTACCGTTTTTATACACATCAACCATTTATAACTGTGTACAACTTCCTACAAAGCTGGTTCTACAAAACAATTAAGCCAATGTAAGAAACTAGAATTCACCTAAGAAGCATGGTAGGGTAGGAAAACCCATTCAAGGAGTAATGTTCTGAAATTTATCCCTGAATCAAAGCCATCCGCAGCTGATACCTTCTGGGTTTCAAGAACTGTATTGCAAGCTGGGTGTGGTGGTGCACACCTGTAATCCCAGTACTTGGGAGGCTGAGACAGGAGGATTGCAAGTTCAAGGACAGCCTCAACAACTTAGCCAGGCTCTCAGCAACCAAGCGAGACCCTGTTTCAACATTAAAAAATAAATAGGGCTGGGGGTGTCACTCGGAGGTAGAATTCCCGAGTTCAATAATCCTCAGCACCACCAAAAAACAAAGCAAACAAAAAACACCAAAAAAACTGTACTGCAGAAGCAAAGTTTTTCCAACTGACTTTTCTGAAATTAAAAGTCGCCTCAAAGACTCCAGATAAGCTTGTGTAAAGAGCCCAATTCACTAATAGACCTGTTTCATTACCATTAGCACCACGATACGGTTTTTTTCCTTTTTTTTTTGTTTTTTCTGTGGTACTGGGTATTGAGCCCAGGGACATTCTACCTCCAAGATAAACCTCCAGTCCTATTTTTTATTCTTTATTTTGAAACAGGGTCTCACTAAGCTGGGGAGGGCCTCACTAAATAGCTGAGGCTGGCTGCGAACGTGCTATCCTGTCTCAGCCTCCCAAGTACAGTGACTACAGGCATGTATCACTATGGATGTGATCAATTAAAATCTCTTCTGCTCTATGCTGCTTCCTCTATTTCGTCTTTCCTCCCCACACAACCACTTTTGTGAAGATCTTCACACATGTAACACTACATTCTTCTTCCTATTTTTTTGGGAGGGGGAGGGTAGGTACTAGAGACTACAATCAGGGCCTTGCCCATGCTAGATGCATACTATATCACTTAGCTGCATCCTCAACCCAAATTATTCCTACACTGGACTCATTCTACTACACTGAAAACTCATTCAGGGCAAGAATAATGTTACTCTCCTTCCTTCTTTTCCTTTTCCTTCCTGTACTGGAGACTGAACTCAGAGGCACTCTACCTCCGAGCTATACCCCCAGGCCTACTTTATTATTTATTTATTTATTTATTTATTTATTTTTGTAGTGCTGAGGAGTGAACCCAGGCGCATTCTACCTCCAAGTAACCTCCACCCCTTTTTATTTTTTGTTTTAAAACAGGGTCTCCCTAGACTGCTGAAGCTATCCTCAAACCTGTGATCCTCCTGTCTCAGCCTCCCAAGTATTGAGATTATAGGTGTGCACCACCAAGCCAGGCAAGAAGCTGGTTTTAAAAGAGGAGGCCTGGCCAAGCGTGGTGGCGTATGCTTGTAATCCCAGTACTTGGGAGGCTGAGACTGGAGGATCCGCGTTTGTTCGCGGCCAGCCTCAGCTAATTAGTGAGGCCCTCTGCAACTTCATGAGACCCAGTTTCAAAATAAAGGATAAAAATAGGGCCGGGGGTGTAGCTTGGAGGTAGAACGCCCCTTGGTTCAATCCCTTGTACCGCAAAAATAAATAAGTAAATAAGTAAATATAAAAAATAAAAGAGGAGGCCTGGAAAGTGTAGCAGAGACTGCTTGCTGTCTACCTTATTATCTACCTTTTCTTTCCTGGTCATATGACTGCCAGTAATAAAGACTACATTTTCCAGTATCCTCACAGCTAGACAGAGTCATTAAGGTCTGGTCAAGGGGCCAGATACAGAAGTTAATGAAGTAGGAGAGAAGAGCTGCAGCAGTGTTTTGAGATTGGAGAGGAAGGGATTCCCACACAAGGGGAAGGACTGATTCTGGATAGAGCAATGCTCTCAAAGCCTGTGCCACAGTAGGGGGGCATGCTGTAACACTCACATGGAAGTGAGCGAGTAGATGTGAGTAGATGCAGTAACTAAGACTTTACTTTTTTTTTTTTTTTTTTGCGGTACCGGGGACTGAACCCAGGGGCGTTCTACCTCCGTGCTACACCCCCGGCCCTATTTTTTTATACTTTATTTTGAAACCGGGTCTCACGAAGTTGTGGAGGGCCTCACTAGGTAGAGGGGGGAGGGAGGGAGAGAGAGAGAGAGAGCGAGAGCTGAGGCTGGCCGCGAACCCGGATCCTCCGGTCTCCGCCTCCCAAAGTACTGGGATTACAAGCGTGCGCCACCATGCCCGGCTACTAAGACTCTTCTGATAGCTTCGTTTCTCAGTTAAGAAGATCACAGCCGGGCATGGTGGCACATCCCTCTAATCCCAGTACTTGGGAGGCTGAGACAGGAGGATTGCAGGTTTGAGGTCAGCCTTAGCAACTTAGTACAATCCTGTTTCTTTCTCTTTTTTTTTGCAGTACTGGGGATTGAACCCAGGGGCATTCTACCTCAGCCCTATTTTTTATACTTTATTTTGAAACCGGGTCTCACGAAGTTGCTGAGGTTGGCCATGAACCCAGATCCTCCGGTCTCCGCCTCCCAAGTACTGGGATTACAAGCGTGCGCCACCACGCCCGGCTACAATCCTGTTTCTAAATAAAAAATAAAATAGGGTTAGGGTGTAGCCCGGAGGTAGAATGCCCCTGGGTTCAATCCCAAGTACCACCAAGGAAAAAAAAAAAAGAAGATCATCACAGTTAACAGTGAGGCTGGCCAGATGGAGCAGCACATGCCTGTGAGCCAGCTACTTGGGAACAGAGGGGGTCCCAAGTTTGAGGCCAGCCCTAGCAACATAAGGACACTGTCTCAAAATACAAAATTTGAACTACGCGAAGAAATGGCTGCGGCCAGTCTGGCCCTTCTGTGCAGAAGAGTCTCAGCGGTTCTGAAGGCTTCCGGGTCGTTAATAACTCCCAAGGCCCCTGCCAGCGCGGGGTTTTCTTTTAATTTGTTGCTTAAGAATGCACCAAATGTCACATCTTTTCACCAGTGTAGATTATTTCATGCCACATTGTCAAGGAAAGGACTGGAAGAATTTTTTGATGACCCAAAAAATTGGGGGAAAGAAAAAGTGAAATCTGGAGCTGCATGGACCTGTCAGCAATTAAGGAACAAAAGTAATGAAGATTTACATAAACTTTGGTTATGTCCTACTGAAAGAAACATGCTTCTCACTCTAGAGCAGGAGGCCAAGCAGCAAAGATTGCCAATGCCAAGTCCAGAGCGATTAGAAAAGGTATTTGATTCGATGCATTAGATAAATGCATTAATGGATGCATTAGATAAAGTTGTCCAGGAAGGAGAAGATGCATTAAGGCTTCTTCAGACTGGTCAGGAAAATGCCAGACCTGGTGCTTGGAGAAGAGACATCTTTGGAAGAATCATCTGGCTCAAGTTTAAGCAATGGCCTATACCTTGGCACCTAAATAAAAGATACAATAGGAAACGATTCTTTGCGATGCCTTATGTGGATCGTTTTCTCAGACTGAGACTTGAGAAACAAGCCCGCATCAACGCAAGAAAGAAAAGTTTAGAGAAAAAGAAAGAAAAGATTCTTCAGGAGAAATTTCCACATCTTTCTGAAGCCCAGAAGTCAAGTTCTAACTAAGATATCTGAACTATTACTTTACCATTTGTATTTCTTGCATAATGGTCTGTATATGAAAGTAAATATACATTAAGTGGTTTATAAAGACAAAAAAAAATACAAAATTTGAAAAGGGCTGTAAAGGCTGAGCGTGGTGGCGTATACCTGTAATTCCAGCACCTGGGAGGATAAGACAGGAAGATCACAAGACCAGCATTAGCAACTTAGTGAGACTCCGCAACCTAGCAAGACCCTGTTTCAAAATAAAAAATAATAAGCTGGGTATGGTGGCACACACTTGTAATCCCAGTACTTGGGAGGCTGAGACTGGAGGATCTGGGTTCGTGGCCAGCCTCAGCTACTTAGTGAGGCTCTCTGCAACTTAGTGAGACCCTGTTTCTAAATAAAGAATAAAAAATAGGGCTGGAGGTATAGCTCAGAGGTAGAAGCCCCTGGGTTCAATCTCCAGTACCACAAAAAAATAAAAAAATAAAATAAAATAAAAAATAAAAAGGGCTGGGAGTACAGCTCAGAGGTAGAATGCCCCAGGTTCCGTGGGCCATGTCTTCATTTTTATCTTCTCTACAATGCCTAGGAGGGTCAAAAGTAGCACGCAACTGAAGTGTACTTTCATCAACTGAATTTAGGCTAGGTTCTCTAGCCTTCCGAAATTAATGAGTAAAAATGTGTTGGTATATAAAAGAGTTAATTTTCTAACTTTTTGAAAGGAAACTTTCAAGAGCTTAAATTTCTAAAATTAGACACTGGCCTTCAAATTTACTTCCTTTAAGTTACTTCCCTTCTTTTCTACATTGGCTTTAAGTCTCAATATTCAATTAGGAAGTTACTTCTTTCCAAACAACACCTGCAAGCACAACCCATTGTATAGAAAACTGTAGTCCCTACTTTCAGATGAGACAAAAACATAGAGGAAAAAAGACTAACAACATCTAATCACCTTATATGACTAAACGCCTTGAAAAGACTAGTGCCGCCGGGCGTGGTGACGCACGCTTGTAATCCCAGTACTTTGGGAGGTGGAGACTGGAGGATCCAGGTTCACAGCCAGCCTCAGCTCTCTCACTCTCTCTCTCTCTCTCTCTCTCTACTTAGTGAGGCCCTCCGCAACTTCATGAGACCCAGTTTCAAAATAAAGTATAAAAAATAGGGCCGGGAGTGTAGCGCGGAGGTAGAACGCCCCTGGGTACCGCAAAAAAAAAAAAAAGACTAGTGCCCTGGGAATATTCTACAGGGCCATTTTCTACCATATTGAAAAGATTAATTACAAAGAATTGAAAATAACCTGTTATTAACAGCTGCATACTGAAGATTACAAATATTTTCCCCCATAAATTAGAACAGAATTAAGTTTACATGAATACAGTGATATTTTCTTAAAATGAAACTTTTCCTAGTCTAACACCATTTTTTGCTATAGCATTCCTTTCTTGCATTCTAACAAGTGTTCCTAGGTAAAAGAGAAAGGGCCAGGAAACTGCAGGGGCACTGCTGCCTCCTTCCCTGTTGTAGTCAGATTTATTTACTGCAGCTGGAAGAACGTGTAACCAGTCACTACAACCTTACCCCAGCCACAGATTCTGGAAGGGATCAGCTGATGTGTGTTTTTTCTTTCTCAGTACTGGGGATGAAACCCAGGGGCATTCTACCTCTGAGCTACAACCCCAGCCCTATTTCTTTATTTTGAAACAGGGTCTCACCAAGCTGTGGAGGGGCTCACTAAGCAGCTGAGGCTGGCCATGAACCTGTGATCCTCCTGTCTCAACCTCCCAATTACTGGGATTACAAGCGTGAGCCACCACGCCAGGCTTCAGCTGACATATTCTATGAAGAGCTCTAGGCGACTCTGACCCCCCCACACACAACTACCATCCAAAACACGACTAGCATCCTTACTTGACCAAACAATACATCTGGATTATTTATTTATTTACTTATATTTGGTGGTAGTAGTGGGGATTGAACCCAGATGCATTCTACCTCTGAGCTATACCCCAAGCCTGATTTTATTCTTTTGATTTATTTATTTATTTGTTTGTTTGTTTGTTTTTTGCGGTACCGGGGATTGAACCCAGGGGCATTCTACCTCCGGGCTACATCCCCAGCCCTATTTTTTATTCTTTATTTTGAAACAGGGTCTCACTAAGTTGCGGATGGCCTCACTGAGTAGCTGAGGCTGGCCGTGAACCTGTGATCCACATGTCTCAGCCTCCCAAGAATTGGGATTACAAGCATGAGCCACCATGCCCGGCTTATTCTTTTATTTTATTTTATTTTATTTTATTTTTTGCTGTACTGGGGATTGAACGCAGGGGCATTCTACCTCCGCGCTACGCCCCGGCCCTATTTTTTGCTTTATTTTTGAAACCGGGTCTCACGAAGTTGCGGAGGGTCTCACTAGGGAGAGAGAGAGAGAGAGAGAGAAAGAGAGAGAGAGAAAGGGAGAGAGAGAGAGGAGAGAGGAGAGAGGAGAGAGAGATCGTGCGCACGCGCATGCACGCTGAGGTTGGCCGCGAACCTGGATCCTCCGGTCTCTGCCTCCCAAAGTACTGGGATTACAAGCGTGCGCCACCACGCCCGGCCATTCTTTTATTTCAAAACAAGGTCTCAGCCGTGTGTGGTGGCACATGCTTGTAATCCCAGTACTTGGGAGGCTGAGACTGGAGGATCCAAGTTCGCGGCCAACCTCAGCTACTCAGTGAGGACTTCCGCAACTCAGCAAGACCCTGTTTCAAAATAAAGAATAAAAAATAAGGCTGGGGATGTAGCTCGGAGGTAGAATGCCCCTGGGTTCAATCC
>PVJS01057096.1:0-12171 GCA_004027185.1 Glis glis | reverse complement strand
ATTGAACCCAGGGGCATTCTACCTCTGAGCTACACCCCCAGCCCTATTTTATTTTTTAGTTTGAAATAGGGTCTCACTAAAGTTGCTGAGGTTCTTGCTAAGTTGCTGAGGCTGTCCTTGAACCTGTGATCCTCCTGTCTCAGCCTCCCAAGTACTGGGATGACAGGCGTGCGCCACCACGCCCAGGTACACAGTGGCCTTTCTATATGGACCAAAGTTAGATGGAAAAACTTTAGACTCTATATTGACAATAAGCACTGATAGTTAAACCTCAAAATGCTTTCTACACTTTAAATATTCAACCTATTTTTCCCATACAGTTCAGTTAAAAAACAATTCACAATTATTTCTCTGTTTTTATTTATTGAAGAAGCATCACTTAGGAAGGTAATTATTAATGTAATTAATAAATCAACAGTTGTTAATCTATGGATTCTGACAGTCAAAAAGTAAAAAAGAAAAGGTGAAAAAAAGGAATTAAATAGTGAAATTGCCAAACTAGCACATATTAGCAGACTATGGCTTCATTCAAAGGTTTGTTTTTCTTTGTTATATTTTTTATTTTGAAATGGGGTCTCAGTAAGCCCAGCTCTGCCGCACCCACGTCAGCGGTCAGCCTGGCCACAAAGGGAAGCAGACCATAGTCTACTTCCCTTTGTGCCCCAGTGCCCCGGGCTCCTGTATCCTGCTCAGGCGCAATGCCACGTCCTCTCACCATGCCTCCGAGCACACCCTCAGTGTTCTGACACACAGCTGCTCCTGGGTTTCTAGGCTTTGTGTCCCTCTTCATTTCAGATATTCAGGATGACATTCCGGCACGGAGGGTCCAGACTTTGATTTCTTCTTGTCCTCCTCCCCCTCATCATCAACACCATCAACATCGTTTTCTTTATCATCACCACCATCATCTTCTTCATCATCGCCATCCTCACGACATTATCACTTCCATCACCACCACCACCATTATTATCATCATCATCATCCTCATCATCATCAATATATATTTTTTGCAGCACTGGGGATTGAACCCAGGGGCATTCTACCTCCGAGCTATACTCCCAGCCCTAGTTTTTAATTTTTTATTTTGAAACAGGGTCTCACTAATTTACAGAGGGCCTCACTAAGTAGCTGAGGCTGGCCAAGAACCTGCAATCCTCCTGTCTCAGCCTCCCAAGTACTGGAATGACAAGCGTGTGCCACCACGCCTGGCTCATCATCATCAATATTGTCTTCATCATCACCACCACCATCAGCTCCATCATCAATATCTTCTTCTTCATCATCACCATCATCATTATCATCAATATTGTCTTTATCATCATCACCACCATCATCATCTTCTTCATCATCACCACCATTATCACCTCATCATCATCTATATTATCTTCATCACCATCATATCTATCATCTTCTTCATTATCATCACCATCATCATCTCCATCATCATCATTAATATCATCATCTTCATCACCACCATCATCTCCATCATCATCATCATTAATATCACCGTCTTCATCACCATCATTTTCATCATCATCATCATCATCAATATTGTCCTTATCATCACCACCATCATCATCTCTATCATCTTCATCATCATCAATATTATCTTCATCATCACCACCACCATCACCATCATTTTCATCATCATCATCATCATCATCAATATCTTCTTCATCACCACCACCATCACCACCATCATCATCATTACCATCAATATTGTCTTGTCTGTGTGTGTGTGTGTGTGTGTGTGTGTGTGTGTTTACTGGGGGTTAAACCCAGGGGCATTCTACCTCTGAGCTATATCCCCAGCCTTATTTTATATTTTATTTTGAAACAGGGACTCACTAAGTTGTGGAACGCCTCATTAAGTTGCTGAGGCTGGCCTTGAACCTGTGATCCTCCTGTCTCAGCCTCCTAAGTACTGGGGTTACAGGCGTGTGTTGCCATGCCTGCCTAATATTGTTTTCTTCATCATCATCACAATCATCATCATCATCATCATCAGTATCATCTCTACCATCATCACCATCAACCATCATCATCATCATCAATATTGTCTTCTTCATCATCACTATCATCAGCCACCACCACCATCATCATCATCATCATCAATATCATCATCACCACCACCATTATCATCATAATCATCAATATCATCTTCATCATCATCATCAACATTGTCTTTCTTATCACCACCATCATTATCATCATGTTGTTTTTTATTACCAGCATCATCTCTACCATCACAATCATCATCTCCATCATCATCATCATCAATATCTTCTTTATCATCACCACCATCATTACCATCATCTTTATCACTGCTATCTCCACCATCATTATCTCCATCATTACTATCATCACCTCCGTTATCACTATTATTATTATTATCATCACCACCATCATTTTCATCATCTTCACCACCATCACCATCATCTTCTTCAGTATCTCCTGCTCCTCCTCCTCCTTCATCTACACCATCATATCAGGGTAAGCATTTCCCCTCATAAATGTTTCCCCAATGCCTGGCACTAGGTCTGGGGAGCATGCATGCCCCAGACTTCCCCTGGTGAAAATGCTTTATGAAATATATGAATATTTCAGCCCCCACACCAGCCTTTGGAAGGCAGATCTCACTCCTCCAGCCTTGGAAACATAGGAGATTTTTCTGTTACAAGTGGTGACCCGGAAGTAGAGGCTCCCAGAGGCCAAAACCCAGCTGCTGTCACCCGAATGCCATCAAGGACAACGGTCATATTTTATCCAGTCCCTCGGACTCTCAAGGAGCCTGCAGTCAGCAACATAAAGCAAAGCTGGCTGTGGCCAACAGATGACCTGGGACCTCAGTGCCTCCACCCCCAGGGTGCTGCTGGCAGCTTCAATTCAATAGCTCTCACATGACTCCCTCACAGGGCCTAGTCCTGATGTAACGTGTGGTTTCTTGCACTTGGAGTGGATTCGTTGTCCTGGTTAGCGTGTGGTTTGGGGTGGGCTCCTGTACATAACATGCCTGTGAGCACACACAGCCTAGAACAGCCGAGTGCCAAGGAGATGGGGCTGCAGAGAGTGGAGCCCCTGGCCAGCCCCTTCTGCCCTGGTCGCTGAGCACTCGGATGGACCACAGGCATGGCTGGGCAGGGAGGGTGTAGCTCAGTGGTATGCCCCTGTGTTCAATCCCCAGGACCACTAATTAATTAATTAGCTAGAATAAATAAAAGTGGAGATTCTTTTTTAAAAACCAAAGCTTTTTGTTATTATGGAAATCCTCAAGCATAGTCCCAAATCTCCAGGACAGGGTAATAAACCTGTAGGCACTCGGCTCAGCCTCACCATCAGGACTTTTCATGGTTTCCTATGGTGGAGTATTTTAAAGCAAATCTCAGAAATAATGTGCCATTGTCCTGATTTACCCAGAACCATCTGATTTTGGCACTGAAAGTTCAAGATCTCAGAATCCCCTAGACCTGGGATGGTGGTCACCCTGTCAGTCACACACCATCATTCATCTCTAAGCTCGTCACTATTTCTCTCTGATTAATAAGGGCTTTTAAAAAACTTAACCACAGTACCAAGAGCTTGTCAGACAATATCAACGATTGCTCTTTCATTCCGTCTTCTATGAGTCATGTTCTTTTTGAAATGTACTTTTATTAGTTCATTATAACCACACATCATAATGAAGTTCAGAGTGATAGAGGCATACATGCATACAGCACTTGTTTTTTATGACTGTCCTTCAAAAAGATAAAGGTTTTGTACCTAACTTGTTTGAGTCAGGATTTATATGGTTGGAATATCACCTACATTAATTTTAACCGATCACAGTTCCCTCTTTTTTTTCTGTGTTGCTTATTTCCTTAAGAATCAGTCATTTTTCCTATCAAAATCTCCCACATTCTAGATTTTGCAGACTGTGTTTCTATGATGATGTTCAACATACAATCTTCTCACACATTTTATTCTTTATTTTGAAACAGGGTCTCACTAAGTTGCGGAGGCCTCACTAAGTAGCTGAGGCTGGCTGCGAACCCAGATCCTCCTGTCTCAGCCTCCCAAGTACTGGGATTACAAGCCTGCGCCACCACGCCCGGCTCTCACACATATTTTATATAGATCTCTGAGTAGCTGTCGAACTTGATTAGAGTCCAGGATACTTTTTTTACATGAATACTCATTGGTTATTGTAATGCTGACTGCTTCCTGTTGGACCCCAGAAAGAGGTAAGCTTGGTAACAATCAGGCAGACCTATGATCCTGTAGGATGCCACCCTAATTGAACCATCTGGAAGTTCCCCATCAAACTTTCTCTCAAGGTTTTCATAATCTCCAACGGTCATTAGCACAGAAACATCATGGCGGAAGGGCATGGCGGGAGAAAGCTGCTCAGCTCATGGCAGCAGGAAAAGCAGAGAGAGAGAGAGAGAGAGAGAGAGAGAGAGAGAGAGAGAGAGAAAGAGAAAGAGAAAGAGAAAGAGAAAGAGAAAGAGAAGAAAGAGAAAGAGAAAGAGGAGACAAGAGAAGAAGAAGGGGTTGGGGAGGAGGTAACCCCTTCTAGGGCATACCCCTAGTGACCTACTTCCTCCAACCAGATCCCAGCACCCAGTAATCCATCCAGCTATCAATGGGTTAATCCATCCACTGATGGGTAAGAGCCCTCATGATCCAATCACTGCACTGGATACCATGCTTTCAAACACATGAGACCATTGGGGGACATTCCAGACCCAACCGTCATGGCAGCTACAAACAATAAATTTCTGCCATGGACTATCTGGTTGTGTTTGAAGTAAAACACAAAAGGCTTGACCAATTTACAATCTGTTTCTTTTCTTTTTTTTTTTTTTTTGGTACTGGGGATTGAACCCAGGAGCACTCCATCTCTGAGCTATGCCCCCAGCCCCTTTTATTTTTATTTTGGGACAGAGTCTCACTAAATTGCTGAGGATGACCTTAAGCCTGAGATCCTTCTGCCTCAGCCTCCTAAGTATTGGGATTATAGGCATGCGCCACTATGTCTGGCCAATGCTTTTCTTTTATTAATCCATTTTCAGAAGAAATAACTGATTCCCAAACAACTTCCAGAGGTGACCAATAACGCTTTTGGGGGAGAGAGAGGGGACTCAGAACTCTCTTCTACCTGTCCCTGGATGCGTTTTGAACTCTGGTGTTTATTCTTTGCTGCATTTCCATCATTGCCCTAGATGCTAAACACAGACACAGTGATTAGATGCTCCACCATCAATATCTTTCAAGGCATGCACATGGAAATTTGTCAGAATCTATGAATACATGACTCATTACCCTTTTGGCTTTTTCCTCAGAAAAGCTTTACCTATTTCAGGGGCAATCACAATAACCACTGTAAGCAGGAGACAGAATTATTAAGTTGGTAAAAAGCACCTGTACACTTTTGCCTCTGCACTATTGTTATTCCCTCCAATCCTTGCACAATGACTTCCCAGAGGACTACCCATATGTCAATTGCAATCACCAAGTGTTTTAGTCTGCTTTTCCATCACCATGACCAAAATACCTGACATGAGCAACATAGAGGAGGAAAGGTTTATTTGGGCTCATGGCTTCAGAGGTACAGTCCATAGTTGGCCAACTCCAAGGCATGGTGGCATGGCATGTGGCAGAGGACAGCAGATCATCTGATGGCTGCCAGAAAACAGAGAGAGGGAGAGGGAGAGGGAGATAGAGAGAGAGAGACAGAGAGAGAGACAGAGAGAGACAGAGGGGGGAGAATTGGCCAGGAATAGACATAGTCCTCAAGGCTATACACCTCTAGTGACCCACTCCCTCCCCACTAGCTACATCACCACCCAGTAAATCCATTAAAATTATTAATCCACCAATGGATTTATCCACTGATGAAATTAGAGCTCTGATTTAGTTATTTCACTTCTGAACATTTTTGCACTGCCCATGCATGAGCTTCTCTGGGAGCCATTCTCTATTCAAACCATCACACCAAGTCATTTGCTCTGCCTCCAGTTTTCCTCCCACTGCATCCCAGCTCCCTTTTCCTTTATATTCTCCTCCTGACAATTGCCTGAGATCTCCCCCAGGAGAAGAGCACTCTCTCAAACTAATTTGCACGGAGGTACATGCACATTACCACTTAGTGCCAATAGGCGCCTTCTCTTCCTGGCCCACTCTTCCAGGCCCAGAATCTAAATTTTAAAAGAAGTCAATTTGGGGATCCAAGGGAACCTAGGTTTAATTGCATTTTTCAAAAAATGTCTCAAGTTTCTTCTGCTTTGAGATTTTTGATTACGCTTTTCAAAACTCCTAGGCTACCTCCTGGGCTTACTTGAAACAGTCCAGTCTTTCCATTGTCATTGCGCGTCTGTTCAACTCCTATCTCCTTTATCAAAGCAGTCACAAGTCTTTGGAACTCGTGTGGTTACTGTCATTGTGTGTGTCAGGAAAATGCTTCTAATATTGTCCTGAACTCTTACTTATTTCCTATAGTGTTACTTAACTCTTTTACAGGCTTAAAGTAAGATTTCCCTACTAAATTGTGCATTCTTTGAAGGCAGGGGTGGTGTGTTATACTTTAGATAGTACTAACTAAACTGTAGGCACAGCCTGGTATTTGTATGAACAGTAAAATACTGGCAAATGTTTCAAATCAGATTAAAGGGCCCATGAGACACTTCTAGAACATCTCATTTACCACGAGGCTGGTAAACATTTCTACCACCTATAGAGCAGCATATTTCCTTTGAACTGCTCCAAGGTTGCTTAAACTTCCAATTTTTAATCTCTACTATTAGGAAATGATGCATTTCTGCATAATCATTATATATATATATATTTGGGAGGGTTCTGAAGATTGAACCCAGAGGCATTCTACCTCCAAGCTACACTTCCAACCCTATTTTATTTTTATTTTGAAACAGGGTCTTATTAAGTTACTGAGGGCCTTGCTAAGTTGCTGAGGCTGGCCTCCAACCTGCAATCCTCCTGTCTCAGCCTTCCAATTACTGGGATTACAGGTATGCATCACCATGCCTGGTTTTGTAATCATTATATTTTAGGATACATGGTATACTCAGTATGAGCTGTGCTAATTCAATGGCCAAAGGATCTTAGTAGATCACATGCATAAGTTGTGCTGCAGAAAAAAAGCAATTTACTATGTTTCATACACTGCTAATATGAGACATAGCTACTACATCTGCCTAGGGGCAGAAAGAGATGCTAAAAACTGTAAGACGGATGATATGGTTAGTCCCAGCATTCCACTCTATAAAGCCACTGTAAGAAAACATGAGAGATACATACTGTTATGGTTTAGGTTTGGAGTGGCCCCCTAAAGTCTTGTGTATTGAAAGTATGTCCCCAATACGAGAGTATGTCCCCAGTTTCAGAGGTGAAATCATTGAACCAGGGCTCTGGTTTCATCAGTGGACGAATCCAGTGAATTACTAATAATTTGGATGGACTTCCTGGGTAGTAATTTAGGTTGGTGGGGCATGGCTGGAGAAGGTAGGTCACTGGGGGTGCGTCCTTGGGGACTATATCTGTCTATATCGCAGATGGTGGTGTTGATGGATTGTTGAGGTTAGAAGTCTCTCACATGAATGACACAGAGTCAGAATAATTTGGGGAAGTATAGGGCGGTGGGAGAGGAGACAGAGATCTCCTACATTCCTTCCACTAGCATCTTTCTTTTATTGAGGGTTTTAACCAAAACATTGTAAAAATGATTAATCACAGGAGACAGCAAAGCAGTCATGGAATGAGTCAGGGAAAAACATCAAGGTAGTCACGGATGAATCAGGGAAGGAAAGGGGAAACAAGGAAGTTGTCAGGGTCCCTGCTTATCAGTCCCATTTGGTCCCTGGAAACTTGCTGCGTGCAAACAAATCTTCTACTTGGATGGGCAGTTTGTGCCCCTCCCAAGCCAGACTAAGGTGACCTTAGAGCTGTTGACTAAGAAGCCTTCCAACATGATTGCTTCCTGTCTCTCTCTACCTGCCATAGAGTTGAGCTCTGCTTTCCTCCACCCTGCCCTGCCGCCATGATGTCTGCCTTGGAGCCAGCCGACTGTGGACTGAACTATGAAACCATGAGCCAAATAAACTTTTCCTCTTCTATGTTGTACATGTCAGGTATTTCATTCACAGCAAAATGGAAAAAGTGGACTAAAACACAGACCCACAAAAACAGATGCCCATGGATTCATGTCCTTGGGATATAAAACAGTGAGAAACTGGAAAGGACCTGAAAGTCCAAATACAGGAAAATAAACCATGATAGATATGCATAATGGAATAACCACTTAATCATTAAAATTATTTTCTAAAGGAATACCTAAAAAATAAAACTCACCATTACATAAAATAAAATGGTTTAAAAGCAGCAAGTAAAATATACACATAAAAAAGTGGCTGGAAAAACCTGAAACCCTTATAGCGGCTCTCACTAGATGTGAACATTATTCTTTGCGATTTCATACTTTATGATTTTATGAGCTTTCCAAATTGTCTACAATAAATATACTATTTTAAGCTGAAAAAATGCTATTCTATAAAATGTCTAAACTCCAAGGCAGTTTGTTTGTTTATATTTATTTATTTATTTATTTATTCATTGGTGGTGGTACTGGGGATTGAATCCAGAAGAATTCTACCTCTGTGCTATACTCCCAGCCCTTTTATTTTATTTTATTTTATTTTACTTTTTGTTTTGAAACAGGGTCTTGCTAGGTTGCAGAAAGTGTCACTAAGTTGCTGAGGCTGGCCTCCCACTTGCAATCCTCCTGTCTCAGCCTCCCAAGTACTGGGGATCCATGGCAGTTATTTTTAAATACATTCATAGCTAAGACCCTGAAATTGCACTCTAAGTACATGCACAAAAGAAATCCATGCACAATTCCACCGAACACACACACACAAAGATACTCAGAGCCTTTAAGGACTGACAGAAACGTTTTGGAACTAAATAGAGGTGGTGGTTGGAAATTGTTTTGAATGTATTACTTTACAACAGGGAATTTTATATTACGTGAATTTCACCTCCATAAAAATTAAATTAATAAGGAATATTTGTAGGCCGGGCGTGGTGGTGCACACTTGTAATCCCAGTACTTTGGGAGGCAGAGACCGGAGGATCCGGGTTCGCGGCCAGTCTCAGCTCTCTCTCTCTCTCTCTCCCTTTCTCTCTGTCTCTCTACTTAGTGAGGCCCTCCGCAACTTCGTGAGACCCGGTTTCAAAATAAAGTATAAAAAAATAGGGCCGGGGGTGTAGTGCAGAGGTAGAATGCCCCTGGGTTCAATCCCTGGTACCGCAAAAAAATATATATATATATATTTGTAGCAGCACTACTTGTAATAGAGAAAAAAAAGAAATAATCCAAATGTCTAACAACCTCCTCAGAATGTGTCGCTGCATGGTAGTATAATCAAAACAGCACACTGCTACACAGCAATGAAAATCAAGAAACCATCGCTTCGTTCAATTTCACAGGAAAATCTCACACAGCCCCAGGAGAAAGAAAACAGGCACTTAGAACATACTGTATGACCCCCTATGTGTAAAGCTTGAAACAGACAAAGGTCAGTTGTGGTGTAAGAAGTCGGTTTCTTGGTTACCTGTGGGGAGGCGGTTAGTGACGAGGACCAAGCATGAGGTGGGGGTGTGCATGGGTGGGAATATTCTCTTGGCTTATCTGAATGGCGGTTGCATTTGAATTGCAAAAATTCAAAGTAGCCCATATCAGTATTTTAATTTTTTTGTGGTACTGGGAGTTGAACACAAGGGTGTTCTATCTCCGAGCTACACCCCCAGCCTTATCTTATTTTTTATGTTGAAACAGGGTCTCGCTAAGTTGTTGAGGGTCTCGCTAAGTTGCTGAGGCTGGCCTCAAAGTCACATTACAGGTGTGCACCAACACCTGTTGCCTGGCTAAATCTTGGTATTTTAAAACCAGTTTATTTGGCTATAGTGTTGTATAACTATTTCCCCCTCCATTTCTATGACATCTTCAAACTTTTTGGAACGTAAGAATTCTTCTGAAAAGATGTCCTAGAATGTTTCCCAAATCACTTTATGCATATTAGTTAAGAAGTTGTTTAAAAACCTCACACATTATAGGGTACTTAACCAACATGGAAGTTGTATCTGTTCAAGAGAAAACTGATATCATTCGTTTCATTTTTCGAAAATGTATGTTTTTCATCTGAATAAGGCAACTAAGAACAACGATGCTTTCCCATAGCTAAGTCAGACAGGTCATTAGAATTTAAAAGTCAATTTTTTTTTTTTTGCGGTACCGGGGATTGAACCCAGGGGCGTTTTACCTCCGCGCTACACCCCCAGCCCTATTTTTTATACTTTATTTTGAAACCGGGTCTCACAAAGTTGCGGAGGGCCTCACTAAGTAGAGAGAGAGAGAGAGAGAGAGAGAGAGCTGAGGCTGGCCGCGAACCCGGATCCTCCGGTCTCCGCCTCCCAAGTACTGGGATTACAAGCGTGCGCCACCACGCCCGGCCTCTCAATTTCTAAATTCTCAATACTACAGGGCCAATTAGTTCACTCCATGAAAAACCATCCCTGGCACTTGTAGCCTGTTGATCCATGAAAATAACAAGAATGAAACTGATGATTAACGCTTTACAAAACAGCAAAACTGGATGTTAATCTCCAGCATTAATTAAACCACAGAGTTTCATACCAATTTCCCCTGCATTTAAGAGAGAAAGAAATGTAAAGAAATATGTCTCCTGTGAATAAACAAAAGGACGGAACACTCGTTTCACATTATTTGAAACTCCAAAACTAAAACAAGTCAAAAAATTACAATTTAGTATATGCACTTACAAATTTTCTATATGCACAAATATGTATGCATGTGAACATGTGTGTGTGTGATTGTATGCATCTCCCCTATCCACGCTTGAGACAGATAAACCACCCTCTACCCCGCACTGAAAAACACCTTCATAATTGCATCATAAATCAATAATTTTATAGATTTTACCAAGGGTTCTATTTTGATTTTTTTTTTTTTGCATGCTATTGGGGATTGAACCCAGGGGCATTCTATCTCTGAGCTACACCTGCAGCCCTACTTTATTTTTTATTTTGAAACAGGCCTTGCTAAGTTGCTGAGGGTCTCGCTAAGTTGCTGAGGCGGGCCTTCAACCTGCGATCCTCCTGTCTCAGCCTGCCAAGTACTGGGATTACAGGCATGCATCACCACGCCCAGCTCTATTTTGCGTTTTTTATAGTTTCCATGTGCCCTCTGGACGTGGTATTTGTCTTACCTTATTGAATGCTTTGAATGTTTTTATGTGTTATCTTTCCTTCCCTGTGTGTGTACCACAAATAGCACCCTATTGTTCATCTTTTGGCTTTTCAGTGAGCATCACGTCTAATCCTATAATCTCCAGGAAAATTGAAATCTCAATTCTTTTCTGATTTAAATTAATTAGACACTGTAAGCTGCAGCCACCATGTATCTGTATTGCACATGAAAAGATTCTCTGGCTGTAAATAATTATTTTAGGCTTCTGCAATTTCAAAACTTGAATTCTTTACTGTGAGATCCCTTCTCTATTCCCCCCAAACTGCTCTATTTATTCATGGGTTATTAATATTATTATTATTAGTAGTAGTATTAGTTGGCGGTACTGGGGACTGAACCCAGGGGCATTCTACCTCCAGGCTACACCCCCAGCCCTATTTTTTATTCTTTATTTCGAAACAGGGTCTCACTAAGTTGCAGAGGGCATCACTAAGTAGCTGAGGCTGGCCGTGAACCCGGATCCTCCTGTCTCAGCCTCCCAAGTACTGGGATTCCAAGCATGTGCTCCCATGCCTGGCATATTCATGGGTTATTATTGCATTGGCCTAAGATTTATTTTTGTGTGTGGTACTGGGGATTGAATGGGGGGGGTGTTCTACTGCTGAGCCACACCCCCAGCCCTATTTTATTTTTTATTTTGAAGCAGGATCTCACTACGTTGCTGAGGCTGGCCTTGAACCTATAATCCTCCTGTCTCAGCCTCCCAAGTACTGGGATGACAGGTGTGCTCCACCATGCCCGGCTGAAAACTCTATTTTTTTCATCCCTTCAGCCCCTGTATCTCTCTCTCTCTCTCTCTCTCTCTCTTTCTCTTCCTCTCCCCTCTCCCCTCTCCCCTCTCCCCTCTC
>PVJS01057095.1:0-12158 GCA_004027185.1 Glis glis | reverse complement strand
GTAAGTTGCTAGGTGTTGAAATAACTGATTGAAACAGCAGCTGGACAAAATAGAAGTTACAGTACAACCTTTAATCACTTGCTACTGTGGTAGAAGGAAGAGACTGAACCAGAGTAAACACTCACTGTTCGATTTTCCCCCATGGAATGGCAACTTGGTTGAAGGTCAGGTGAAACAGCAGAGACATGGTGAACATCTCACCATAGAGAGAGAACGGAGAGAGACAGAGACAGGGGGAAACAGAAAGAGAGGTTTTCTGCAGTTTATTAATGAGGGGAGGAAGAGAAAAGGGGAGGTAGAATGGCTAGGAGTGGAAAAGTATGGTTTCCTCCTCCTTTTCTATATAAGGAAGTCTTAGTAGAAGAGCAAAAGAAAGCCTCTACCCAAGGCTGCAGGTTAGTAGGCTTCTGAATGAAGAAGCCTGAGCTAAGAAAACAGATGTGCCTAAGAGCACAGACAGCTGGGGGGATGCGGGGTGAGGCCTGGGTGGGTGACTGCTGCTCTAGTCTGAAACTACAATTCCATGGGCTATATGTCAAATCTGAGGTGGGAGAACGGCCTCACCAGGAGGCTTACCAGGTAAAACTTTTGTAATTTGTGTAAGCAGGCCTGAAAAATCACAGATAGTTTTTTTTTTTCTTGCGGTACTGGGGAATAAACCTAGGGGCAGTCTCCCTCTGAGCTATATCCCCAGCCCTATTTTTTTATTCTTTATTTTGAAACAGGGTCTCACTACATTGCAGAGGGCCTCACTAAGTAGCTGAGGCTGGCCGCGAACCTGTGATCCTCCTGTCTCAGCCTCCCAAGTACTGGGATCATAAGAGTGTGCCACCATTCCTGGCTCGCATATAGGCTTTTGACCTGGAGTTGTATTTTTTGGCTACTAATTAATTTATTGTAGTATTCCACGCAGGAGAAAATGGTGATTGGGCCATAGTGACAGTGAGTCAGAATAATGTGAATTTGAATTAATCCAAAGATGCTTTATAGGCAGAGGAATTACAACTTTCAAATGAATTGAATATAGATGGGTAAGGCTAATAAGGGGATGAAGAGAATTAAATACACTTTTTTATTTGGAACCGAAGTATCAAGGGAATATGGTAACCAACTTTAATGAAGTGGAGAATACTAGAGGAAAAACATGGTTGGGGAAAATTGAGTTCTTTCTTTGATTATATAATGTTTAAGACACATTAGAAAACTATTTGGAATACAAGGGAAGCAAGTAGATATTTGGGCCTGAACTTCTAAGGGGAAAATTAGGAGTTGAAATATATTTTACCAGTTTTTGTCTTATAAAAAGTATGTGGAGATAAAGTTGGAGAAGTAATCAGACAATAGCCAGTGTTTAAGACTTTGAGACTGGATGAGGTAATTTATGTAGCGGATTTAGATAGAGACTGAAGGCCAAGACAAAACTTCAGCGAGCTCAAACATTTGGAATTCAGGAAGATAAGGAGACGTCGGCCAAAAAAAAATATTCCCAAGAAGAAACAGCCAGTTAGGTAGGGGGAAAATCAGAAGATTGTGATGTTTCAGTAGTCAAAAAGGAAATATTCTTAAAGGGAAAATGAGACTGACTATCAAATATTGCTGAGAAATTAAATATGCTAAAAGCAGAGAAGTAACAGCAGAACTTGGCCATATTGAGGCCACTTGTGACATGACAAAAGCAGAATTGGTGAGTAGAGGATTATAAACTCATGGGTAGAGAACTGAAGAATGTGAGGTGAAAAAGTTGAGATAAGAGACTATAGACAACTATCAAAAAGATAATACTCAGAAATGAATCAGAGAAATGAGGTAATCCTTCAACGGGATTTTGATCTCAAAGGAAAGTTTTTGCCTTTGTTGTTATTCAAAGTGTAATAAATAGGATATGTTGTGTTTATATCACTGATTATAATGATGAACAAAAGGGCAGAGATTCATAATGCACTTAAAGAGAACAGTGGAGGAGACAGACAGAGAGAGAATAAAGAGGGGTTACAAATCAAAACTACACTGAGATTCCATCTAACTCCAGTTAGAATGGCAATCATCAAGAATACAAATAATAATAAATGCTGATGAGGATGTGGGGTAGTAGAAACCCTTATACACTATTGGGCAGGGGGTGTTGCAAATTAGTACAGCCATTATAGAGATTAGTGTGGAGGTTTATTTCATCAGAAGACTAGAAATAGAAGCACCACATGACCCAGCTATAGGATTCCGTGAGTATCTTTCCAAAGGAATTGAGGTCAGAATATTATAGTGATACATGCATATTCATGTTTATGGTAGCACAATTCACAAGAGTCAAACTACAGAACCAGCCTAGGTGTCCATCAATAGATAAATGGTTTACAAAACTATGGTATCTACATACAAGGGAATTTTACTCAGCTATAAAAATTAACAAAATTGTGTCATTTGCAGGAAAATGGATGGAACTAGAAAACATTATGTTAAATGAGATTATCCAGTCACAGAAAGTAAAGGATCATATATTTTCTCTCATATGCGGAAGCTAGGGAGTAATTGGGTATAAGGAGGACTTTAAATAATGGAGGAGAAGCTACAGTGGAGAAGGAGGGTAGTCTAGGGGATGGTGGGAAGAGGGAGAATTAATGAAGGAAACACTTATACTGACATTGTGTACATATGTGAGAATACCAATGCCAATCTCAATATCATGTATGGGGAAGGGGGGAGTGGGGAGGGAGCCTGGGGAAAGCCCACCCAGTGCTGTGTGCATGTATGTCACTATCACTATGAAATACATTATGGTGTGAGACTCTGATGCACCAATAAAATATTTTAAAAAGAAAAGAAGAATAATATAGCTCACTGTAGTTAGCAGCACTCCCCCCTTTTTTACCAGAAAATAAGAAGTCAAGATCTAAATATAGAGTTAAAATTAGGAAGTTTGCTTTCCAATTCTTGACTCACTCCATCATTTTCTTGCTGTGGAGACTGCAGGGAACTGCTTGACCTCTCAGTTTTCTTTGATTCAATGAAGGCAGTAATTCTTGCCTTGCTTTCCAGATGTAGGTGAGTAATTAAGGGTTATAGAGTCCTTTGAAACTCAGAATGGAAGCTGCAAGGACTAATCACCAGCAATGTTCACCTACGTTTTTGAAGTAATTTGCACAAGAAAATAAATATTTTAGATGTAGAACAGGAAACCATGAAAGTTAGCACAGATTCATACACAAATTCACAAGAAAATCCTGAAATGAAGGCAAGAAATTATACGCTTCTGTCTTTTCCTCTTTTCCTCTCCTGGACTTTGGTTATACATTCTTTTATACACTTTTGCTTTGACACTTCACCTAAGCTAATGTTTAGTGAGGTATATTTGAAAAGGAACAACCTTTGGAGGAGCCCAAGAGACATAGTTACACACCTGATTCTACCACTTTTCAGCTGAGATCTAGGACAGATGTCTTGTTATATGTCTGAAATTCCTGTGCCTCAGTTTCCTTATTATGTACAATCGCAGCAACTCTTCCAACACAGAGCTATCAAGAACAATGACATGCATACATATGTGTTAGCATGTGTTGACATGAACAAGTTTCAAGAAATATTTGTCCCTTATACTGTTTGGGAAAGATGCAGTGTCACCTTTTTGGTTGTCTATATGCAACAAGACATTTAAGAGACAAGCAGAGGAGATGCGGTGTGATGACTCAAGTGTAGTTTGAATTTCACTCCTAAAGGCTCATATGCTCGAAGCTTGGTCCCCAGTGTGGTAATGTCAAGAGACTGTGGGACCTTTAAGAGGTAGGGCCTAGTGAGGGGTGGTTAGGTCATCAAGAGTACCACCCTTGGAAGGGATTAATGTAGTTATTGTGAGAACTCAGTTCTTATGAGAGTGGGTTATTATAAGTAAGGCCACCCACGTGTTTGGCCCTTCTGCGTGCAATCATTCCTTTCCATTTCTCTATTATGCTGTGACTAAGCCAATAGGCTCCTGACAGAAGCCAGAGATAGAGCCGTCTAATCTTGGACTTTCAGCCTTTCAACTATGAGATAAATAAAGTTCTTTTCTTTATAATGTATCCAGCCTCAGGTGTGTTGTTATAGCAAAAAATAGACTAATATTCAAGGGTTAGGGCATCGCTTATTGCAGGTCTTAGGTGAGTGGCCCCACTATTACTTCTTGCCACACAAAAATAAATATCTGATACCAGTTCAAATGTACATATTGTGCCACTAGAAATAGCATCAACTATGTCCTAAACCACGGAGAGCTCTATGTATCACCTAAAATGTGGATATTCTTTTTGTCAAGCTCCAGAAACTGACAGTGAATTTGAGGATGCCTTTGGTGACAGAACATCAAAGAAATACATGGTTTCTTAGAAGACTGTCTTGCTAAGGGAATAAAAAATATATATGAAAGTATATAATTTCCAAGACACCAGAGCCACAAACGATGAGGTTGTGCAAATTTAAAAAGTAATTTTATTGAGATATAATTGACATATAAACTCTGTACCTATTAAATGTATACAACTTGATGATTTTGAGGATGAGCATATACTGATGGAACCATAACCACAATCTATCCCCCATTTCCATAATTCTCTGGAAACCACCATTCAACTCTCTGCTTCTATAAATTTGACTATATTAAGTTACTCATATAAGTTTACCAATGTAGCATTTGCTCTTCTTTGTGTGGTGTATTGTCCTTAATATAATGTATTCCAACTTTCCGTTGTCACAAATGACAGTGTTTCCTTCATTTTAAGGCTAAATAATATTCCATTTTATGTATATATTACATTTACTTTTTATATTCATCTGTCCATGAATGCTCAGGTAGCTTCCATATTTTGACTACTGTGAATAATGATCCAATTAAAATAGAAGTGGAGATGTCTTAAAAAATCCTGATTTCAATTCCTTTGGCTATATACACAGAAGTGGGATTTGCTGGATCACATGGTAGTTCTACATTTGATATTTTGATGAAATTGCATAATGTTTTCCATAGTAGCTGCATAAATTTACATTCCACCAATAGTCCATAAGGGTTCTCTTTCCTGTGCCTATTTCCCAATGCATGTCATCTAATGTTATTTTTTCTCTGTTTGTGTGTTGTTGTTGTTGCTAATAGCCATCTTAACAGTTGTGTGGAGACATCTCATGTACTTTCCATCTGTATTTCCCTGATGATTAGCAATGTTGAACAATGTTTCATATTTATTAGCTATTTATATATCTTCTGTGGATAAATTCCCATTCAGTTCCTTTGACCATTTATGGTTGTTTTGTTATATATACTAATTGTTGCAATTAGTTGTAGGTGTTACTTACATAATTCGAATATTAACCTTTTATCAGATACACAGTTGGCAAATATTTTCTTCTATTTTGTTGATTTTCCTTTGTTGTTGTGCAGAAGCTTTTTAGTTCTATACAATCCTATGTGTCTATTTTGCTTTATTTGCTTCTACTTTAGGTTTCATACCCAAGGAATCATTGCTATAGCTGACATTAGGAAGCCTTTTCCTAGATTTTCTTCTAGAATTTTTTTGGTGGCACATTCTATATTCTATATTTTTCACAATTTGAAATGATTTTTGTGTATAGAGTAAGATAAGGGTCTAGTTTCATTCTTTTGCATGAGGATCTCCAGGTTTCCTACCACCATTTGTTGAGATTATCCTTTCCCTATTTTATATCCTTGGGTTCTTGTCAAAAGTGGGTTAATTACATATGCATTTTATTTCTGGTATCTCTATTCTCTTTCACTGGTCTCCAGTACTGCGAGAAAATAAAATTCTTTGTTTTAAGCTACCCAGGTCTGTGTTGCTTTTTAAATGGCACCTGGGCAAACTAACACAACCGTTTGCATTGTATAAAAGTACAATTTTACTTGTATCTTTACAAATATATTTGGCTTTTTAAGAAAATGATACCCGGGCGTGGTGGCGCACGCTTGTAATCTCAGTACTTGGGAGGCGGAGACCGGAGGATCTGGGTTCCTGGCCAGCCTCAGCTACTTAGTGAGGCCCTCTGCAACTTCGTGAGACCCGGTTTCAAACTAAAGTATAAAAAATAGGGCTGGGGGTGTAGCTCAGAGGTAGAACGCCCCTGGGTTCAATCCCCGGTACCGCAAAAAAATAAATATACTTATTTAATTTGAATTTAATAAGATATACTTATTTAATTTGAATTTTTCTTGATTACTACTGAATTTATTATTTGAAAATAAAAGATTTTCACTTATTTTTTGTGCACTATTTCTTTTCTTTGTTCATTTTCTATTGATGTTAGAGAGTTTATCTTACAGATTTACATATCTCTGTAAAGTCTGAATTTTAACCCTTGTTAATATCCTTACAAAGACTTTTCTGTTTGCTCAATTTATACCTATATCTATCTATATCTAAATATGTTTTCAAAGTATTTAAATATATCAAAGACTTTTCTGGTCTTCATATGGGAACATATGTAAATACCTTTTATAATTTAAAAATTTCACTTTATATGTAAAACTCTTTAATCCTGCTGAATTTATTAATAGTTAAGTTTGTTAAATGAGAAATATAATGTTTCTTGTTGTTATAGTTAGATATAAAATGTCCCCTAAAGAGCTCATTTATTAATGTTTGGAGTTGATGTAATTGTGTTTTGAGGGTTGTAATCCCAGACAGTAGGGTGTGGCTGGAGGGGGTGGATTCCTGGGGGCATGGTCTTGAGGATTGTATATGGTTCCTCTCCCCCCTGCTCTGGCTCTTGCTCTCGCTCTCTCTTCTGGCCTCCATGACGTGAGGAGCATAGCCCACATGCTCTCCCTTTCTATGCATTTCAGCCACCATGCCCTGAGATCTGCAGTCCCCAGCCTCACATGGACTGAACCTGGAACAATAAGAAAATAAATCTTTCATCTAAGTTATGTGATCAGACCTTTAGATTATGGCTGTGAGACCTTTAGATTATGCTGACCTGAACACTTGTGTACTTCATCAACTAATCTTTCTTCTGTGGATTATATATGGCTATCTTTATGCCTACTTTTATTGGTATATTGTACTTGTACATCATAGATTCTAAGAGATATATTCATATATGCACACATCGCTTAATGTACTACTCTCCAGATCTTTATTATGTCATGAATTGGACTAGCACTGTGGATCGTTCTTGGCAAATTACTTTTGTTGATATAAATGGTGCTTTAAGTATCAATGTGTTAATTTAATATAAGCATGTAATATCCTCTTCCCCCTTATTACTCATTGCATTGGAATTTATATTTCCTATTCTTGTCCATTTATTATTTATTTATTTATTCATTTATTTATTTTGTGGCACTGGGGATTGAACCCAGGGGCATTCTACCTCTGAGCTACACCCCCAGCCCGATTTTTTATTCTTTATTTTGAGACAGGGCCTCACTAAGTTGTGGAGGGCCTCACTAAGTAGCTGAGGCTGGCTGTGAACCTGAGATCCTCCTGTCTCAGCCTCCCAAGTACTGGGATTACAAGCGTATGCCAACACACCCAGCAATGCATTATTTAAAATAAATTCTAATTGACCTTTGGTTTATTTTTTGAGTAATCTGATCCACTGGGAAAAATGAAATGAAAAAAAACCCTGAATTTTCAAAAAAAGGAAATGGCCACAAGTCTCCAATATAAACTAAAGAAAATATCTGCCAAGTATAACTGAAAGGGTGACCAAGATGAGGGTACAGAATGACAGCCAGTCAATAATAAAGTGAACTACAAAAATTAAAAAGTCAATGAGAAGACACTGAACGATCTTTTGATCATTATCGTATAATCATGATTTAGGAATGAATGTGGGCTATCAAAGAGGTTGGGGATGTCTCTGTAGAAATTATCCTATGGGTGAGCAGACAATTTTTGAAAAAAATTGTTCTTGTTCTCAGATTTTAAACAATAAGTCAGAATTCTGGCTAAAGTTTCTCCCTGACATTTAATTTGGATCCTTTTAACTTTATAAATCAAATTAGAGAGGCTTGATCTAAATAGTATGAGTTAAATCCAAGAGCAAAGTACTCTCTTACTTGTCCTCTATCAGGTTTTTCAGTGGCATAAAATGAAGTTGAAGAGGCAACGGAAAACCATGATATATCTGATTAAAAATGTTATGAGCAGGTAGTAAAGGAATTTGAATAGATGAGTGACACAATTTCACTTTTAAGTACTTCAATCTAGCCTATACATGGAAAATGAATTAGGAGTGGGGCTTGTTAAAGAGGAAAAACCTTAAGCAAGTTTAAAATTTGCACGTTTATCTGAGCAAAACAATGATCTATGAATTGAGTAGCCTCTAGAACCAGAACAGATTCAAAGAACCTTTGCTCATTGCATGGTCAGGCAGCATTTATAGACAGAAACCAGAATGGGAGCAAAAGAACAACTTAACTGATTAGAGCTTGATGGTTTTGTCTCATTGTAATCAGCTGTCTGCTTAAGGTTGACTAAAGCTTAGCCACTGGCTTTGACCAAACCTCATCTATTTGCTACTGGAGTATACTCCTAAGTTAATTAGTTTCATTTAACATGAATGATTCCATATTGGCTTGGTCTCTTGGGCCCAATACAGGAGCCTAGTTCAAATCAATGGCCTGCTAGAAATTATGTTTAACAAGATGCTGTTATGGATTTGGAGCAGGAAGACCAGTTTATTGATCCAGATGAGAAATTATGAGGGCATTCATAATTTTTTATTATTTTTAACAACTCTTTATTAAGTAGCTGTCACATGTTCATAGCTGTTTTAGTCATTATAAATGCAAGGGGAAACACAATAAACACAAAATTCCTGATTTAATGGGGCTCCTATTCTAGCAGGAATAACAGAAAATAAGCAAATATCAAGTAAGGAGAAGTGATAAGAGCTGGAAAAACATCATAATATAAAGGATTTTGTCATTGTTCGGAGGAGGATATATTTGAGTAAAAGCCTCTATAAGTTGAGGAAATAAATCACATAATTTGAGTAAAAAAGAAAACAGCAGTGCAAAGTCCCTGAGGCAGGAGATTTTCACTTTACAAATAAATGACAAATTGGTTGCGGTTGTCAGTAGAAAACCATTTGCCCTCAAATACTATACGTGCTATTCTAGTGTTTTATTATAATGTTGCTGAGGGAAACTTGAAGGCCACTTGAAGTAGGCTTACTTTTCCATTCTTCCATACTTATAGAACATAAAAGTACCATTATTTAAAGTTTGTCAGTATGTCTACGTGTAGGATTCTTTATATAAAATTTATATGGAAAACATTGATGTCTTTTATTCTGATTATTTCTACCAGATTTAGATTGCTTTATTAAATTTACTTTAATTAGTTAATTATTTTACAAATATTATGTTTTCTCCCTAAGAACCTATGTAACTTGTTGCTTGAATTGCTATTTTCAATTTTAAGTGATTATTAAATTCTCAGTAACAATTTTTATGTTTTCCACCATTGTTACATTTTGTAGGTTTCCCATATCAATTTAATTTTATGTGTCAATTTCATTCTTAACTACCTCTAATGTGGTTTAATCTGATATTGTAATTTTAGTTTCATTGAGATTCTTGCATTGTCCATTTTCCTTGCAGTATATTGACTTTTTATCTGACCCTTATTTCTCTAAACAAGTTTTTCTTTCCTTTGTATTCCTGTTCATGAAAGCTGTGATTTCTTGTATCCTGTTAATAACACTAATTGTCACATAATGCTTAGTAATAGTTCACGAAATATAGGTTGCATAATTGTTGTTCCAACTTCTTTGAACATTTTTCTCCATAGAGTCCTTATTCCTCATCTCTAATTATCCTTCTACTTGGTTTATTTTCATTATTGATTCCTAACTGGTACTTAGGAGGTACTTATATCCTCCTAAGATTTAGCCTAATAAAACACTCGTGATTAGCTATATATTATGGTGGATCTTTTCATTTCTTTTTTTTGTTTGTTTGTTTGTTTTTTGTTTTGTTTTGTTTTTGCGGTACTGGGGATTGAACACAGGGGCGTTCTACCTCCGTGCTACACCCCCAGCCCTATTTTTTTATGCTTTATTTTTGAAACCGGGTCTCATGAAGTTGCGGAGGGCCTCGCTAGGTAGAGAGAGAGAGAGAGAGAGAGAGAGAGAGAGAGAAAGAGAGAGAGACAAAGAGAGAGAGAGAGAGAGAGAGAGGGAAGAGAGGAGAGAGAGAGAGATCGATCGATCGCATGCGTGCTGAGGTTGGCCGCGAACCCGGATCCTCCGGTCTCTGCCTCCCAAAGTACTGGGATTACAAGCGTGCACCACCACGCCCGGCTCTCTTTTCATTTCTTTATTGGTGGTTACCTATGTTCTGGAATCACAAAGCTAAATAAGACATATTATTTGGCACTGAAGTCATAAATATGAAAACACGTAATTTCATTTGTTAGAAGCACCACTGTAGAGAAGCGTACTAAATGTGTTAGAGTATAAGTTGTGCATCTATCTTCCTACAGTAATCATGGGGAAAATAGCAGAGCGTGCATCATTTCAAGCAAAGGGAACAACATGTGCAAAGGCATTGTGATATCCATGTTTCAGAGACATGGTAAAAACCATTTAGGCTGATATTAATGAGTTTTGATTCTACCTTATGGGAAAAAAATTGTGGTTGGAACTCAGAGAAGAGGAAAGATTAAGGTTAACACACAGTCAGATTGTGTGTGTTAGAGAAATGAAATGGATGAATGAATAAATAAATGGATTTCTTCCAAAAAGAAGAAATCCAATGCCTATATCCCTGCAGAAATTTCTATAGATTCTGCCAGTATCACCTCTGATTGCTCCCCACTCTTGCCTCTCAGTAAATTGTATCTATAGCATAAGTCTTGGAATTTTGTGTCCAATCAAGGCACTGGAAGACCTCACAGATACTTAGAAGTTCCATGCCAGGTGTGGTGGCACACACCTGTAATCCCAGCACTTGGGAGGCCGAGAGAGGATGATCGCAAGTTTGAGTCCAGCATCCAGTAATTTAGCAAGACACTCAACAACTTAGTGAGACCCTGTTTCAAAAGTAAAGAATAAAAAATAGGGCTGTAGTTTGGAGGTAGAATACCCTTGGGTTCAATCCCCAGACCACAATAAATAAATAAATAAGTAAATAAATAAATAAAGTTCCATGCATGAGAGTTCAACAAAATTTCCCATATCTGACTTTTTCGATGAAGAGAATTCTTATTTCATATAGAATCAAGTCTGCTGAAAGCAAACAGTGGAAAGTTTAAGAAATTAAATTTCAAGGAAAGTGTCAGCACCAGGTGGCCTTTATCATGAAGTTGTATAGAGGGATCCAGCTGGACTCTTGACAGGTGGAACAAATTATTACCAATAGCTACTCAGGCACTGGCTTGCATTATTGCTGACTACTTATCCTTTTAAATACATAAACTGGAGTGAGTCTGGGAATTGTAGATCAGACATCTAACTTTGATATCAATAAGAGAAATTAAGGAAAATCTCTAAAGAACACCTTGTTAAATATAACTTTCAGGACCTGATGGTACCTTTTCTGTCATGGTAAATCATTTCTAATACAAAAGAGCTCTTGAAACAAAGTAAAATTACACTCCAAAGCAACAGTCAGTGATTAAAATTTCTGTAAAGCATTATACATCTTTTTTTTTTTTGTGGTACCGGGGATTGAACCCAGGGGTGTTCTACCTCTGCGCTACACCCCCGGCCCTATTTTTTATACTTTATTTTGAAACCAGGTCTCACGAAGTTGTGGAGGGCCTCACTAGGTAGAGAGAGAGAGAGAGGGAGGAAGAGAGAGAGCTGAGGCTGGCCGCGAACCCAGATCCTCCGGTCTCCGCCTCCCAAAGTACTGGGATTACAAGCGTGCGCCACCACGCCCGGCTATTATACAACTTTTGAATATGTTTTTTAAAAGCTTTCAGAGAGATGTGGCAACTATAGTTGTTTCTTTCTCTAGTTATTTATGTGGCAAATCACTTTGAGAGGCAAGGTGTGGCACTTTATCTTAGAGCAATTAAAATTTAGAAAATGACCCGAAGTAGAAATATTATTATAATCTTAAAAGTATCGCAGCCGGGCATGGTGACGCACGCTTGTAATCCCAGTACTTTGGGAGGCGGAGACCAGAGGATACGGTTTCGAGGCCAGCCTCAGCTCTCTCTCTCTCT
>PVJS01057094.1:0-12158 GCA_004027185.1 Glis glis | reverse complement strand
TTTTTTTTTTTTTTTTTTTTTTTGCGGTACCGGGGATTGAACCCAGGGGCATTCTACCTCCAAGCTACACCCCCAGCCCTATTTTTTTTATTCTTTAATTTGAAACAGGGTCTCACGAAGTTGCGGAGGGCCTCATTAAGTAGCTGAGGCTGGCTGTGAACCAGGATCCTCCGGTCTCAGCCTCCCAAGTACTGGGATTACAAGCATGCGCCACCACGCCCGGCTTAAGACTCCCTTCTTTATGAGAAGGTGTTTCAAAGCTCTTTTATGTGTCCAGTTTCTTGAGACTCCTGTGCTCCCTGCTCACTTCCTGTAGCCCGCAGGCCTAGTGAGGAAACTCCTGTGCAGTGTGTCAAAACTGTGACAGTTCTCCTGCGAGGCTGATGGGGCGGCGGTTTCAGGGTGCTACTCTCTGTGGTTTGAGGCCAGAAGCAGCACCTGGCTGTGAGCTTTAGAGCCAGCCCTGACTGTGCAGGAGCATGTACAACACCATG
This sequence comes from Glis glis, assembly GCA_004027185.1. Lineage (NCBI taxonomy): Eukaryota > Metazoa > Chordata > Mammalia > Rodentia > Gliridae > Glis > Glis glis. Next base: position 11,664 of record PVJS01057094.1, on the reverse strand, counting down.
TGCAGCCCCCAAAACCATCACTCTCTAGCTTGTGACTAGGAAGGGGCAGCAGGGCCTCAGTTCTGAGCCATTTGTTTACCTGATACTGTTCTCTGATGCCTGGGCAGGTGGGGGAAGGCACAGAGGGGCAGTGCAGGTGGCACAGGTCCTCTCCTCCTTCAGGGCACTAGCCTGGGCTTCTTGCTGCCCTCCACAAACCTGGCCATGAGCCCATGTGTGCAGCACAGCCCCCACATGTCCCTGCTTTGAAAGGGGTGCAGCCCAAGCCAGGCGTGGTGGCGCACGCTTGTAATCCCAGTACTTGGGAGGCCGAGACCAGAGGATCCAGGTTTGTGGCCAGCCTCAGCTACTTAGTGAGGCCTTCTTCAACTTAGTGAAACCCTATTTCAAAATAAAGAACAAAAAAATAGGGCTGGGGGTGTATCTTGGAGGTAGAATGCCCCTGGGTTCAATCCCCAGTACTGCAAAAAAAAAAGAAGGGGTACAGGCCATCGTTGGCTGGCGCGAGTTGACCTGGAGACCACAGTTGCCTTGGGCCGAGCCCAGGCTTGCATCCATATGGTTGTGTTTATTTTCTTTGCTTTGTTTTTCTTGTAAACAGAGTTGTAGTACAAAATTTAAGTGTCTTAGGTATGAGCACAGAGGTTTTCTGTGGTCCTGAGTGGCTATGTATCAGGTGGCCAGTGCTCTGAGGTGTGATGCTGACTTGTCACTTGTCTTTGCTCCAGTGCCCTGTGGGACATCGAGACTGGCCAGCAGACGACCACGTTTACTGGACACACTGGAGACGTCATGAGCCTGTCTCTAGCTCCGGACACCAGACTGTTTGTCTCTGGTGCTTGTGACGCTTCAGCTAAGCTTTGGGATGTCCGAGAAGGGATGTGCAGGCAGACCTTCACAGGCCACGAGTCTGACATCAACGCCATCTGTGTGAGTTTAAACGGTTTTCTGGACTATATCTCTCTTTTCTTTGCAAACACAACCAAATTCATGGAAAATGTGGCTGGTATCTGACCTGACCTTTCGAGGCCAGCTGATTCTGTGCAGGCATTGATGTGGCTGTTAGGTGCCAGGCCTGACCCCATCCTTAGGCACGATGTGGTTTAGATCCTGGAGCTTACTATAGTGTCCTCTGCCAGGGAGGAACGTGGCAGTTCTAAGGATCCTGCCCTACTCCTGGTACCCTGACCTTGAGGCAGTGTTTTCAACCACTGTCCTTGTGGGGTGGTTAGAGAGACATGTCTAATTGGCGGGGGCACTGACAACTACAGAGAAGGACAAGCCTTTTGACGATGGCCACATTTTCACTATTCCATTGTACTAAAATCTACCCTGGAGATGGCAGCCTCAGGTCCTCTTGCACTGCGTCCGTTTCCCTAGCTCACACCCCTAGCAGCTCCCTGCAGGGCTAGCCCTGGTCTTACCAAAGCCCAGCTTGCTTTGCTTTTCCAGCCATCAGCAGCAGTCCTACCACTGAGCAAACACATGCCCACTATTTCTTTTTGAGCATGTATGTACTGTCTTGATTCGTTTTCTTTCCAGTTCTTTCCAAATGGCAATGCGTTTGCCACCGGCTCGGATGACGCCACCTGCAGGCTGTTTGACCTCCGTGCAGACCAGGAGCTCATGACCTACTCCCATGACAACATCATATGCGGGATCACCTCTGTCTCCTTCTCCAAGAGCGGGCGCCTCCTCCTTGCTGGGTACGACGACTTCAACTGCAACGTCTGGGACGCACTCAAAGCCGACAGAGCAGGTAGGTGGCATGAAGCTTGGGGGCTGAAGCATGTGGGCGTGTGTCATCTGGGCTGTGGCACGACACAGTAGAGGAAGTAACAGTGACAGGACACAATGTCCAGGCTATTGCCCTCCAGGGAGTTCACCTCCAAGGGGCACCAGGAGGACTTCCCCTTGAGAACGTGGGCAGTTCAGTGGGCAGGAGAGCGTCGAGCTCAGTCTTCCCCTCTCCAGGTTGAAAGCCCATGCTCTCTCCCCAGGTGCTTGGCAGCAGCTCTGCTATCCAGGTAGGGTAGGGCAGAACAGCGTGGTGAGCAGTTGGCAGGTGTGTCCCAGTGACACTTTATTCGGTTTAGTCTAATTTTGAGGCCAGGTGTGGTGGCACACGCCTGTAATCCCAGTACTTAGGAGGCTGAGACGAGGAACACATTTTTTAGCACAGCCTCGGCAACTTAGTAAGGTCTTATTTCAAAATAATAAGTAAAAAGGGCTGGGGGTGTCTCTTTGAGGTAGAATGCTCCTGAGTTTAAGCCACAGTACCACACACACAAAAGAAAGGTCTGAATTTTGAGTGTCAGAGGTAGGTGTGTTATTGTCAAGGGTATTAAAACATAAGATGGAGCCAGGCATAGTGGCGCAGACCTATAATCCTAGTACTTGTGAAACATCACAGGTTTGAGGCTAGCCTAGGTAAACTTAGCGAGACCCTGTTTCAAAAATAATAAATAACCGGGCTTGGTGGTGCATGCCTGTAATCTCAGTACTTGGGAGGCCGAGACAGGAGGATCACAGGTTGAAAGTTAGCCTCCGCAAGTGAGACTCTTAGCAATTTAGCAAAACCCTGTTTCCAAATAATAAATAAAATAGAAGCCGGGCGTGGTGGTGCACGTTTGTAATCCCAGTACTTGGGAAGCTGAGACCGGAGGATCTGGGTTCGCGGCCAGCCTCAGCTACTTAGTGAGGCCCTCCGCAACTTAGTGAGACCCTGTTTCAAAATAAAGAACAGAAAATAGGGCTGGGGGTGTAGCTCGGAGGTAGAATGCCCCTGGGTTCAATCCCCAGTACCGCAAAAAAATAAAATAAAATAGGGCTGGGGGGTATAGCTCAGAAATAGGAGGCCCTGGGTTCCAATCTCAGTACCACAGGCATAGTGGCACACATTTGTAATCCTGGCACTTGGGAGGGTGAGACAGTAGGATTGCAGGTTGACAGCCAGCCATCAGCAACTTAGCAAGGCCCTCAGCAACTTAGTGAGACCCTGTTTCCGAATAAAATACATAGGGCTGGAGGTGTAGCTCAGAGGCAGAATGCCTGTGGGTTCAATCCCTGTACTTTAAAAAATAATAATAATAAATAAAACAGAGCTTGGGGGTATAGCTTGGAGGTAGTATGCCCCTGGGTTCAATCCCCAGTACCACCACCAAAAAAAAAAAAAAGAGCCCACAAGCTGGACAAAAACAGAACCTTCTTAGTAAAAGAGACATATGGGCACTTGAATTTGAAGAATGTCAACACCGTTAGAATTTTGAGCAAGTCTCAGTGTTTGGGAGGATGGAAGAGGGGAATGTGGCTCCAGGTCTTGTGTCCTTGCTGTGGCTTCCTCTTCCCTGCTGGTGGCCACATCAGAGCCATTTCTGGCCAAGTACCAAGTACATTGAGGGTGTGAAAGCCGACCCAGGACTCAACAGAGAGTGCTCAGCTGGGACACCAGTGGCTGCAGCAGTTGGAAGAGGCTTCTGAAACTGACTTTCAGATCCCTCTGGGAGATAGTGGAAAGGCCTGCTTGGTGCAGGGGTTGCCATGTGATAGCCCTATGGTCTCAGCAGATGTCAGCCCTGGGTGCTGTTTTGTGCTGGGCTCTAGTGATCAAGTAAATGAGAGACATCCCACATCCATCTACTCTAATGTGGTCAACTGCTTTGAGATTGGGGCTTTGATTTCTCTTTTGGGGGTTTTGATTTCTTTGACTGTGGTTTTACTCCATTCATTTAAGTGTCTTCCCTGAGTGCAAATGTCAGTGCAAGCGGCCCTGGGTTATATATAGTTTGTTCCTTCCCATCATCTTGGGCGTAAGTGTTTTTCCTGCAAGTGCATCCATGTTGTCTTTTGATAAAGGCACACTGATTGCCACTGCCCTTTAGCAAAATTGGCCACATGCTTTGTGTAATTTCCGCTTAGGCAAAACTTTCCCTCTTATGCTGTCCTGTCCTTGCTACCTGAGGAGTTGCTGGGGCTTCACTGTGGGGGAGTCTGGGTCTTGTCCTATCAGAGACCCTCTGTCCAGCCCTTGTCACAACATCACAGACGGACGAGATGTCTCTGGGGTTCAGAGTGACTGTACTGTTTTTGCTCCCAGGTGTCTTGGCTGGACATGACAACCGCGTCAGCTGCCTGGGGGTGACTGACGATGGCATGGCTGTGGCAACAGGGTCCTGGGATAGCTTCCTCAAGATCTGGAACTAACACCAGTAGGTAATGGAACAGCCCCAAAGCCCTTCCCTGAGCAGAGCTGTACATATTTCTCCTAAAACGTGGAGTTGTGGTGCATGGCTTTTAGATGAGGGTGGAGTGGCATTGAGGGAGTGGTGGAAGGGCAGTGCTGACTGTAGGTCTGAGCTGAGATTTCCCAGTGTTCTGTGTACATTGACCAACACTCTGTTCACAACAGCAGGTGGACGCCACGGTGACTGGAAGACCATTCCAATCTTGAAGCGCTACAGTGATAGCATATCCTATCCAACCGTACTAACGTGGACACCCACACCTCCCCTCAGAACTTCAAAAGGGCAAGATCTTTTTCCTTCACTTATTGCTGAAACCAAGAGCACAATCCCACTAAGAGAAGGAGCTCTGTGCTGTAAACTCAAACAAATTGTGCATTCCTTCGGGGCCATTGTCTTTGTTTTCTTTTTGTCTTGGATGAGTTTTAAAAGGAAATCCTACAATAAAAATGTTAACCAGAAGGTACACCTGAGTGTAATTGTGAGACAGACACGCCTTTTCACTAGTTTATTTGAATTCTAGACCAGTGGTCCTTTTTTGTGGCATTCATGCAAAACCAGTTAAGGACTTTGTTTATCTTGTAATCGTTTCTAAATTTCAAGTCATGTTTGTAGCAGGATTTTGGAAGCATTCACATTTCCTTTTTAAATATATTCCTTTATGTTCAGAAGTTAAACAGAACCATTGCCCGGGGCAGGTCTCTGACGTCAGGTGACACAATTTAGTCCCTGGCTTTTTATTTTTATCTTGTGTCACAGATGACTGTTGCACGTAGAAACAGCGTAGTTAGAAGAGTTGAGAAGCAAAGTAACTGAGCGTGTGCTGCAACAGTCGCGAACATGTGGTCAGAGTCCTGCCCCTTTGCCGAGCAGTGAACTCAGATCCGGCACCCTCCCCTCCTGACCTGTCCTCCCCACATCCAGCTCAGTCCCCACTCTCACCCTGGGTTTCCTGTGAAGTTGGAGGGAAGTTTAGCGTCACCTAACACTACCCCCACCCCGCCCTACCGTCAGGAACCTGTTCTCAAGAGAAATGCCTGTCCTGTGCTTGGATAGTCAGTCGGTTATTTGTGTATGAAACAATGTACAAATCAATGTTTTGAAAATAATGATCTCAGACTTTCTAAGTTAAATTTTAAAAAATTTTGATTGTTTGCCATATTGGGTGGGTTTACTCTTAGAATCGCATGCTGTAGAAATGCTCAAAAGTGCATATAGGACTCAGTCCTTAGATGTTCTTTTTCTTTTAAGAAATAACCTCTTAAAGTTGTAACCGTGGCGGCTCTGTCCACTTACTGTTGCTACTCTGCACACATATCAGAAGCAACAAGCGCTCTACACACTTGAGTAGCGGGATAAGTCACTGTTTTCTTTACTTCTTTAAAAAAAATACAGTCCTGTTGCAAATGATTGCTGTTGGATCTGAGGGGGGGAGGGAGGAAGGAGGGATGGAGAGCCTGCCCTGCCTCTTTGCCACTTCCTCGCGGCCTGCCTCTGTGGAACAGCCTTTGGCACCGGAGGTAGACCCTTTTTCACCATGCAGCTCTTCCTGGTTTTCATTTTGAGTCCAGTGTTCAGCAGCAGCGTTTGGACAGCAGTGTCCTGTGGACCCTCCCCGCCTCCCGTAACCCCAGTGCCCCTCCTAGCAGCAGTAGTGGCTTCGCCATCCTGTTTTCTGCAACATCCTGTACAAAACTGTGCTGTGACCGTGCGGTAGGCCTGGATCTGGCAAAGAGAATACAACGAAGCCCCTCTTTCTCTTCCATCAGACAACTCTGTAGAGCTCTGCACCCTTTTCCCTTCTCACCTTTTGTATTTAATTTTAAAGTCAGTGTACTGCAAGAAGGCTGGATGCAAGATAGATACTATATTAAACTGTACTGTTATTTAAGATGTAATAAAGCAGTTTGACATGAGGGACTTTGGTGTGGTGGTTGTTTGTGGGTCTACCTCAGCATACCTGATGTCACAGGGAACCCACCAGAGAGCTTCCTGGGAAGCTGCCCATCACCTGCCTGCAAAGCAGTGAGGTCCACTGCCCCTACCCAGGCCCTTGAGGCAGACACTTCCCCCCTCTTGGTCCGCACCGGCTGGCTTCCTCTTCCTGTCTCCCCTAAGACACCTGAGGACCTGTTACTGCAGAGGCTTGCTTTCCTCTTGAGAGAGTGGCGCTTCCGTCTCAGTCTGAGTGAACCAGCTGCACATGGTAAGAGAACACATCTGCTGCAGAAGTGCAGAAAACAGCCCATCCCGGCCTCCAGCAGCCGGTTCCCATGAATGCTTTCTAGGCTGATGACACCATTTTGCTTTAATCTTAAGTAATTTATAAAGCTGGGCGTGGTGGGGCATGCTTGTAATCCCAGTACTTTGGGAGGCGGAGACCGGAGGATCCGGGTTCGCAGCCAGCCTCAACTCTCTCTCTCTCTCTACTTAGTGAGGCCCTCCGCAACTTCGTGAGACCCGGTTTCAAAATAAAGTATAAAAAATAGGGCCGGGGGTGTAGCGCGGAGGTAGAACGCCCCTGGGTTCAATCCCCGGTACCGCAAAAAAAAATAATTTATAAGATTATAAAAGTAGTTTTGTTAATATTTTGTGTGTGTAGTACTGGGGATTGAATCCAGGGGCATTCTATCTCTGAACTATACTTCCAGACCTATTTTACTTTCTTATTTTGAAACAGGGTCTCACTAGGTTGATGAGAGTCTCACTACTTGCTGAGGCTGTCTTTGAACCTGTGATCCTCCTGTCTCAGCCTCTGAAGTATTAGGATTACAGGCATGCCCCAAAACGCCTGGCTGGTAATTTTGTTAATTTATGTGGCTCAGATGCTGGTACTCTGTCATAAACAAGTGAAGAATGTCCCTTTTCTTCTTCCCAGCAAAGAAGCAAGAGCTGAGAGGCCAGCCCTTGGGACTGAGTGAGCCAGGCCACCCTTGTTGGAGGGGGAATCTGTCCCTTTCAGAAGCAGCTTTTTGGATATTTGGCGGGGGCAACCTGGTGCTGTTTCACACTGCTGAAGTGGAGTAGTCGATGGGCTGAGCCCATGGGTTTCCTGGCTTTCTCCTCCCTCCCTCACTCTTCACCCTGCCACACAGCCCCATGGAGAGTCCAGAGCACCCAAGGCCCTTCCTGGGCTAGAGGGCAAAGTCTCCATGAGGGACTGGACACACCACCTACTTACTCCCTATAGGAATTCCCCTGGGCTATGGGGTCCCAGCCTGGCACCCAGCAGGCAGGTGGGACCTTGTCTTCCCATCCCCTTACCTGTACCTTCCTCTTAACCTAGGGCCAGAAGCAAGTGGCCCCTCAGCCAATATCAAGGCCCACTTCTCACTTTCCCAGCAAAGCTGTCACTGAAAACGGGTGCTCCCCTGTGGAGTGTGGCACTGGGCAGAGCCGCATGGAGAGAAGATGGGGTAAGCCACAGGTGTTCCCAAACCACAGGCACCACAGCTCCAGTTTGCACAGATCTCATTGACGATGAACCAGTAGGGCAGGAGTGGCACCTTCATCGCCTGCAGCCCCACAGGCTGACCAGAAGGTGCCAGCCTTTCCACATCCCTTGTTCTAGCCCATGGCTCCCACTCCTGCATCCTAGTCTCCTGGCCTTGCCCCACCCATGGGGATGACACACCTGTCACAGGTACCCATGGGCAGCTGGGTGGCCTCTGTAGCTTTGCTCCCAGACAGACTGTGGCATCTGGCCAGGCTGCTCACAGCTACTCCTGCTTGCCCTGCCGCCCAGCTCCGTTTGTCCCCAGCACTAACCTAGCATGTGGCCTGCAGATCCATGTCACTAGAATTCCGTGCTGCCTTGCACACAGCAGAGCCTGGCCCTTAGCAGGGACCGCATGCAACAGGGCATTCCCTGTAGCCTGCTGGGGTCATGGGGACACATCCGGGGTCCACCACTGCTAACACACACACCCTGTTGGCACCATCCCCAGGCTGCTGGGTAAGCCTGAGTTCTGGGGCAGAGACGACACTGGGAGGAGCTTGCCTGGGTATACCCGCCCATCAGCATGCCCCCCTGTTCCCTTGCCTCCCACTCTCTCACTTCTGCCCCACTCACACTGCTCTGTGAACTCCAGGCCCTCCCCTCTCAGAACCCAGACCAACCCACTGCTGGCCAACTCTTGCCCTTCTCGCAGGGCAAGTTTCTTGGCCTCTAGAAAGTATGGCAGAAAAAGTACTGCCTTGCAGGATTCTGCAAAACACCATGCCTGCCAGGCGTGGTGGCCCACGCTTGCAATCCCAGTACTTTGGGAGGCGGAGACCGGAGGATCCAGGTTCGCGGCCAGCCTCAGCTCTCTCTCTCTCTCTCTCTCTCTCTCTCTCTCTCTCTCCTTAGTGAGGCCCTCCGCAACTTCGTGAGACCCAGTTTCAAAATAAAGTATAAAAAATAGGGCCGGGGGTGTAGCGCGGAGGTAGAACGCCCCTGGGTTCAATCCCCGGTACCTCAAAAAAAAAAAACACATGCCTGGCACTAGAGCCCACCAGGCCCATGCCACCCTCCCCCCAGTGCACCTACACCTGCTCCCCCCTCTGCCTGAGGGATGCCTATCACTTCCTGCCCCACCAAAAGGTGAACCCCTTGTCACAAGTAAATTTTTATGGCATCATAAAAAAAGACACTTTGTGTGCGTGAGTGTGTGTGTGTGTAACTGGGGATTGAACCCAGGGGCATTCTACCTCCAAGCTACACCCCCAGCCAGCCCCCCTTTTTTTTTATTCTTTATATTGAAACAGGGTCTAAGTTGCAGAGGCCTCACTAAGTACCTGAGGATGGCTTTGAACCTGTGATCCTCCTGTCTCAGCCTCCCAAGTACTAGGATTACAAGTGTGTGCCACCATGCCCGGCTAAAGACACATATTTGTAAGCTTGGCAAGGCGAATTTTACTTTCTGCAAAAATGGATCCTGCCACCAGTAAAGTCAGGTGTGCAAGAACAGCATGGAGGTAACTTGCTGGGCATTTTATTTTCAGCGGGGGCTTCTGTGCTATGCTCCTATTGGTGGGAACATAGCCCCACCATCTTTATAATTTCCAGGAAATGCTATCTTTACAAGAATACAAGCACACATAAAGTTACACAATGGCAGTTTTACAACATGGAGCCCAATTCAAGCTATTCCTTTGGTAGAAAAGATCTAATTATGTCTCAGCCTGAAGGGCTTGTTTCCTCCTCTGCTGAGTCATGGTGAGCCTAGCATGTAGCTGGCATTCAGGAAGAGGTTGCTGTCAACCAGCCCAAGCAAGAGACTGTCAGGTGAGCAATTCTGGACGCTGGTTCCTGGTGAGGGCATAATTCATGTTCTGCATGATGTCCCTAGTCTCTGCTCCCAGGCCAAGGAAGCAGGGCCTACCCTATGCCAGGGGTGCTGGATGCAGGCCAGAGGCTGAGGGATGGACTAAATGACTTTGGGATAGCCTGTGGCACTCACCTCCACAGGGAGCCTTGGGTCCTCCTGGCCACTTCCCTTTCTGGGTGTAGCAGCCTCTGCTCACTCCAGACAGACCAGCTGAAGCAAACTTGCTCAGAGATGGAGCAGGCTCCCCAAAGGCAGCCTGCACCCAAGCAGGCTCCACCTCCACACCTGAAAGCCTGGAGTCCTCCTCTCAGGTCTGCTATGCTGTACCCCCTACAGCCCCCCCTTCTTTTCTGCCCCTTTGTTCTAAATGATTAACCCATAGTAAGAATGTAAAGACAATTAAAGCCTCTAGCCTTAGAAGCACGTAGAGACTTAAGAGCACCATAGAGGCAGTTAGCCCTAAAGATCACAGCACATTTTAAAACCGTAGAGATAACAAAGGCCTTGCTCTTTGAGATTATACACAGCTGCACTGGCTACAGCTAGTGCCTCTGTTTACCTCCTATTCTTTGTGACTCAGTATGAGAAAGGCAAACTTCAGTATGAGAAAGGCAAACTCCATGTGTTACATCAAAGTGCCCATAGTTGATAGACAACCAATATAGCCCAATACAATAGGGGTAAAAACAAGGTAGATTATTGACCTCTGCACTTAGTAAATGCACTTAGTAGACTAAAAGGCACCACCTGCCTAGGGAATAAATTATGCCTAAGAAATAAGTTACTAGCCCGTTGCCTGAGTAACGCTGATAACATACTAATGTGAGAATTGTATTTAAGGGGCTGGGGTCGGAGGGAGAGATAGAGTTCCACTTTCGGGCTCTCCTGCGTGTCTTCCAAGGCACACTGCCTTTTTCCTCTTCTCCTTTCTATTTCCTACTGACTATGTAATAAAATTTTGTTAAGCTGCCACCAAGCCGCCTGTTAGTTTTAATTCCTCTCTTCAGACAATCTGATCTAAAATAAAGGGAAAGAGCCCACAGCGCCTCTCCCACCATAACAGGAGGATCACAAGTTTGAGGCCAGCCTCAGCAACTTGGTGAGACCCTGTTTCAAAAAAAAAAAAAAAATAGGGCTGGGGATGTAGCTCAATGGTAGCTTGCCCCAGGGTTCAATCCCCAGTACCAAAAACAAAACAACAAATACTAATTTACCTACAGCTAAGTCCGCAGCTCTGGGGCTGGGAAAAGTTAGGGCAGGCCCTTATTACCCCTGCTCTCTCCCCTACCTGCCTCCCCCAGGCCCTCAGGCAGAACTCCAGCCTTGGTGCATAATGAACCTTTGAGTCTCCTATCCCCTGGCGGCCTTTGTATCTGCAGTTCCAGCACTGGGCCCTCCCCTCCCTATAGCACTCTGTCAAAGTAAATGGCCTCTGGGAACCTTCCAGGTGCCCCTCCCAGGCTTGTCCTTGGTTACAGCAGTCCTGGGTGGGTGTGAATTCTTGGCCCTTGAATCTCTAGGTCAGGTTTGTTGGGGCCTGCTCTAGGAAGTTGCACAATCAAGGTCAGCAGGGGCCACAGCCTCATTTCCTCCTGTGAAATAGGGAAGCTACCTACTCAAGCCTTATAGGCAGGCAGACAAACGGTTTCCCTGGCCCCTGGCTATGACTGGGCACCTTCAAGTACCCTTTAGAGGGAACACACAGGAAGGGCCCTTGCTGTCTGACCTTGGTCTAAGGATGTAAGCTGGGTGCCTCTGCAGAAGTGGGTGATTGCTTCCACTCTAGAAGCTTCTTTGGAGCCTTGCCCCTGTGCCTGGCTTGCAACATTCAATGTCAATCAAGCATTATTATTATAATGTTGATAATCACATCTAAAAACACAACTCAAGCTGGGCATGGTGGCGCAGGTTTGTAATTCCAGTACTTGGGAGGCTGAGACAGGAGGATTGCAGGTTCGCAGCCAGCCTTAGCTATTTAGTGAGGCCCTCCTCAACTTAGTGAAACCCTGCTTCAAAATAAAGAAAAAAAAATAGGGCTGGGGGGTGTAGCTCGGAGGTAGAATGCCCCCCCCCGGGCTCAATCCCCAGTATCGCGCAAAAAAAAAAAAAAA
>PVJS01057093.1:0-12158 GCA_004027185.1 Glis glis | reverse complement strand
GTTGAGGCTGGCCACAAACCTGCAATCCTACTATCTCAGTCACCCAAGTACCAGGATTTCAAGCATGTGACCTCATGCTCAGCTCACACCAGCTTTTATAGCACTTTTTATTTATTTATTTTTTGTTTTAAAATATTTTATTTAGCCAGGCGTGGTGGTGCACGCTTGTAATCCCAGTACTTTGGGAGGCGAGGACCAGAGGATCCGGGTTCGCAGCCAACCTCAGCACGCATGCACGTGCGCACAATCTCTCTCTCTCTCTCTCTGTCTCTCTCTCTCCCTCTTTCTCTCCATAGTGAGGCCCTCCACAACTTCGTGAGACCCAGTTTCAAAAGTAAAGCATAAAAAACATAGGACCGGGGGTATAGCGCAGAGGTAGAATGCCCCTGCATTCAATCCCCGGTACCGCAAAAAAAAAATAAAATAAAATAACATAAAATAACATAAAATAAAATAAAATATTTTATTTGAATCCTTTTGATAAAAACAGGATACTTGCACAAGTCAAGAATATAATAATCTACTTTACCCCCCAAGTGCCCAAATTTTCTAGCCAGCTTTTTGCCAATGAATTTGACAATTGCTCATAGCTTCATACAGAAAGATACAAGTTCCTAGGATCTGCCCCAAATCAGATAGGACATCCTTTGTGCCAGCAAAATCCATGGCCACCAGGGAAAAAGGACTGCTTGTACTACTTTTTTAAATGGCCATAGAGTCAATGATCTGTAATTCAACTAAGTATGTAAGTGATTCTCACCATAAAATTACCTCTAATATGATCAATAAATTAAATGCAATTTCTATCAAATTTCTTGTGAATTTTTTTGGGAAAAATAGAAAAAAATCCTAAAATCTCCAATAAACCATAAAAAACTGATGTTGATTGAGGGTGTGCTGTCCAAAGTATAGGTGTTGACAGTCTGATACTATTAGGAGACAGGGCCTATAAAAAATGATTAGGCAACAAGAGCCCATCCCTTGTGATTCAAAATCAGGCCCTTGTAAATGAGGCTTCACAGATCTTCAGAGATACTGTCACCTTGATCTTGAACATCCTCATATCCCAAATACTGAAAATATTAATCATTTCAAATATACTTTTACAGTCAAGCATGGTGGCTCATGCTTGTAATCCCAGTACTTGAGAGGTTGAGACAGAAGGATCACAGGTTGGCAGCCAGCCTCAGCTTCTCTTGAGGCCCTGCACAACTTAGACCGTTTCAAAATAAAGCATAAAAAATAGGGCTGTGGGTGTAGGTTGGAGGTAGAATCCCCTTCAGCTCAATCCCTAGTCCTGCAAACAAGATATATATATATAGTTTTCAGGCCAATGTCCTCTCGGCTGGTCTGCTCTGGGCTGGGTAGCTAAGGAACCACCTGCTCTGGAATGGGTAGAGTGATGGAAGATCGGGTCTACCACCTCTGTGGGCATAGTGCCTCTCAGGACCTCTACCATCTCCAGGAGTTCCTCAAGTAGTGTGGTACTTACCCTGGCAGCGCCTCCTCAGCCAGGATCTTGACAGTGATGACTCCATGGCGAGTTCCAACTCCTGCTGGATCAGTGGCTCGGGATGCGGAAGCCAGAGCCGGAGCCGGAGCTTGGGGATGAAAAGTGGCTGCAAGGAACTGAAGAGAGCCGGCTGGACGGTCCCTACTGAGAGGTCAAGCTGAAGTCCTGTTCCATAAACTTCATCTAGAAAAAAACAGAAAAGGAAAGAACACATTGGTCTCTGGAAGTGATGCCGGGAGAGCGGCCTGGGGGAGGTGGTGCATGGGTGGGGGGAGGCATGGTGGCACACGCTTGTAATTCCAGTACTTGACATGTAAGAGACAGGTGGATCCAGGGTTGGAGGATAGCATCGAGGCCCACTGTGTGTGTGTGGGGGGGGGGGATACTGGAGATGGAACCCAGAGTCATTCTACCTTTGAGCTATACCCCCACCCCAATTTTATTTCTTATTTGGAAACAGGGTCTCGCTAGTTTGATGAGTCTCAATAATGCTGGGGCTATGCTCGAACCTGCGATCCTCCTGTCTCAGGCTCCCGATTACAGGGATTACAGGTATACGCCACCACGCCCAGCCACCCTGTTTCTAAATAAATAAAATTGGGCCTCAGATGCAGCTTAGAGCTAGAGACTCTGGGTTCAATCCCCAAACAAAAAATAATAATAAGTAAGAAGGCTGAGGCCGGTGACTCGGGATCCAGCGTTGCCAGGGCAGGCATCAGCTGAGGCAGCAGCGATGGCTGTGCCCTCCCCAACCTGGATTGGGCAGGCAGCTCAATCGCCACCACCACAAGGGTGTCAGAGTGGGGAAGCACTGCATCGCCCTGACCGCAGCTCAGCCTGTGCGCAGCCCGAGCACCTCCCCGAGACCCGGCTGACCAGGAGTGGAGCAGAGTGTGCAGACACCTGGTCACCGTGTTCTCCCTGACCCAGAGAGCAAGCCAGCCCAAGATGGGGATGGATTTCTTTTTCCACGTACTTTCTGCCCCTTTTTCTTTTTATTTTCATTTCTCTACTGCTGGCGATTGAACACAGGGGCATTTTACCTCTGAGCTACAGCTTGATTTTTTATTCTTTTCTTTTTGCAGAACTGGGGATTGAACACAGGGGCATTCTACCTCAAGGCTACACCCCCAGCCCTATTTTGTTTCTTTATTTTGAAACAGTCTCACTAAGTTGCAGATGGCCTCACCAAGTAGCTGAGGCTGTCCAAGAACCCAGATCCGTGAACCTGGATCCCAGATCCTCCACAAACCCAGATCCTCCGGTCTCAGCCTCCCAAGTACTGGGATTACAAGTGTGGGCCACCAAGCCCAGCTTCATTCTTCATTTTGAAGCAGAGTCTCATTAAGCTGCAGAGGGTCTCACAAGTTGCTGAAGCTGGCCTCGAACCTGCTCTTCTCCTGTATCAGCCTCTCAAGTACTGGGATTACAAGTGTGTGATGCCATGCCTGGTTAGTTGTATAACTTTTTTAAAACATAACACAAGATGGGCATGGTGGCACACGATTATAATTCCAGTACTTGGTAGGCTGAGACAGGAGGATCGAAGGTTCGAGGACAGCTTCAAAAAGTAGTGAGACTCTCATCAACCTCATGAGATCTGTTTCAAAATAAAAATAAAATAGGCTGGTGTATAGCTCTGTGGCAGAATGCCCTGGTTTCAATCCCCAGAACAGATAAATAAATGAATAAATAATAAATAAAATAATGCAGCCAGGTTTGGTGGTGCATGCTTGTCATCCCAGTACTTGGGAGGCTGAGACAGGAGGATAACAGGTTCACAGCAGCCTCAACTACTTATTGAGGCCCTCTGCAACTTAGTGAGGCCCTATTTCAAAATAAAAATAAAACTAGGCCTGGAGGTGTAGCTTGGAGGTAGAATGCCCCTGGGTTCAATCCCCAGTACCACGATAAAAATAATAATAATAAATAAAAATAATAATGATAATAAATTTATTTCTTTTTATATTGAACACATGTAAGAATAGCTACTCTGGTGATTCACTTAAGACATGTTATGGTTCTCAAGAATATAAATGTCTGTGGTGGCAGTTTTGTTGTTCTAGAACCATGAAAACCAAATCACAAAAATTAGCCCAAAAAATCTCATTGAATTCTCCAGAAAAGGTGAATGGGCCATAGCTAGGGCAGCACCCAAAGCTGTGTGTGTATGTGTGTGTGGTACTGGAGATTGAACACATGGGTGTTCTACCTCCGAGCCACACCCCCAGGTCTTCTTATTTTTTTATTTTGAAACAGGGTTTCAATAAGTTGCTGAGGGTCTGGCTAAGTTGCTGAGACTAGCCTGGATCCTGTGATCCTTCTGTCTCAGCCTCCCAAGTACTGGAATTACAGGTGTGCACCACCATGCCCAGCTCCAAAGTTTCAAGAACACTTACATCTTCAAATATAGCATTTGCTCAAAGTCTCAGTTCACAATCTTTGCAGTATAACATGAATAGTTTTCTTCCCTTCCTACTTTTCAGTCCTTGGGTCCTCCCATTCTCCCTTCATTCTTTCTTCCCCTCCCTTCCTCCTCCCAACTAAGGGTGTGCTGGTTCAAAATAAAACAAAAGTGAAGGGAGGCAGTGTGACATTATCTAAAGGAAAGGGCCTTCTAGAGAACAGAGTGGTGCTAGGGAAAGGAACATCAGTTAACTAACTACTCAACCATAGCTTCCCCTCTCCAAAGGAAGGGGTTGTTGTCTTATCAATTATGAAAGGTGACTAAAACAATGGCACCTTTAAACTGACTACTTTCAGAACTTAGACCTTCCCATCTTGTTCTTATTGATGTCTATGGTTAATTACTTTGGAAAATAGTAGCAGATTCTACCCCCAAGTGGCAAAGAAGTTCACATATGATCATATTATCAAAAAGATTTTATTATGAATCTGTTGAGTTCTGCTGTAAAAGCTGATAATGAAGCAAACAGTGAAATTTATCAAAATGAACAAAATGAAGAACAGCATAAAGATTCTAAAGACATAAGCCAGGTGTGGTGGCGCACGCTTGTAATCCCAGTACTTGGGAGGCTGAGACAGGAGGATCCGGGTTCACTGCCAGCCTCAGCTACTTAGTGAGGCCCTCCACAACTTCATGAGACCCAGTTTCAAAATAAACCATAAAAAATAGGATCGGGGGTATAGCTCAGGGGTAGAACACCCCTTGGTTCAATCCTCGATACCGGAAAAAAAAGATTCTAAAGACATATAGTGGTGGAGGGAATGGATTTCAGGGACCTTTCTCAGGGGCTCAGATCTTTATTTTTTATTTTTTGTGGTACTGGGATGGAACCCATGGGCTTTGTACCTCCAGGCTATGTACCCAGCCCTATTTTATTTTTTATTTTGAAACAAGGTCTCACTAAGGTGCTGAAAGCCTCACTAAATTGCTGAGGCTGGCTTCCAACCTGTGATCCTCCTGTCTCCGCCTCTGAAGTACTGGGATTATAGGTGTGTGCCACCATACTCTGCCTTCAGAATTTTTTATTAATGTAAACCAGAGGTAGTCTGTTTAATGACAACAAGCTACTTTCTCCCCATTAAGTAAATAGTACAATACTGGTGTTTGGTGAGGTTGGAGAGATGATGTGGAAAACACTTTTTAAGAACATTATTTTTTCCCTTTGATATTAAAAGTAAAAACAATTATTCAAATACTAAGAAAACAGAGAAAAGGTAATTGTGCCTAGATATGAACCAGAAAAAAAGGCAGGAGGGATGTTAAAGTGTGGTGAAGGTGGTAGACTACTGGATGGGAGACTCAGCTACTAACATTAGGCCTTACTTGACCCATAATTCCCACACTGAAAGACCTGCCAGACCAACACGGTCCCACACCATCACATTACGGCAACAGCAGGTTAGTTAGAACAGCTGAGAAGACTCTCATAAAAGATGATATTAAAATCAGAATAGATTTCCCAAGTGTGGTGATGGGGGACAGGCAGAAAAAAGACATTTCTCCTATTTCCAGAAGCCATAGGAAGAGAAAGGGGGTTCCATGGACATTGGGCAGACAGAGGAGACAAGGAAGGTTCTTTGAGCTCCCCTAAGATCAAGAGGGCAAGAAAAATTGCAAGTTAGTCCAGGATAAAAAGCATCTCTTACAGGAAGTAGCGAAGGCATTTTCTCCTGTGAAGCCCAAACAATACAAGGAATAACAGTTCAACAAAAAGTGGGGGGAAAAGGCAAATATCTAGGGGGGCAGCAGCTCCTGTCCGGCTGGGGTAAGTGCATGGTGGATTGTTGTAGAGAGAGGGAAAGCGCGTGGCAGGTGCCTGAGGAACTGGGGGAGGCCCTGGTGGCGCACTCTCTTCTGAGCTCCTCTGCATTCTGAAGCTTGCTAGCTTCACAGCTGGCTTTCTCATGGACCTACAGTTGGGTTCAATGATTTCAAGGTGGAACACTACCGTCTCCATAGTGAAGCCTGTTTGGGAAAATCGGCTTAGTCCACGCACTCTACCTTCTCAGCACACAGAAGATCCTTGCACCCTTCTTGGAGGGCCTCACTTTGTGGGGCTGTGCCTGCCACACTTACAGAAAATGCAGTGCATTTTAAGCCCTTCCCCTGGCTTGCAGGAGCATTGTGAGCTTGGCAAGCCTGTGGCCCATCCCAACAGCACCATGCACACAGTATTGCAGGAGAGCCCACATACAGTGGTCATTTCAGAGACAGGGAGCTTTAGACACAAGGATCTGCATGAGTTAGCACATTTTTAAAAACATGCTAGTAAAAGAAAAAAAGTAGGAGAAAAATAGGAGAAGGATGAGAAGGAGGAGAAGCAGCAGTCATAGTAGTAGTCATTGTAGTTTTTTGCGGGGGGTACTGAGGATTGAACCCAAGGGCATTCTACACCATAGCCCTTTTTGTGTTGAAACAGAGTCTTACTAAGTTGCTAAGGGTCTCAACTAAGTTACTGAGGCTGTCCTGGAACCTGCAATCCTCCTGTCTCAGCCTCCCAAGTACTGGGATTCCTGGCATGTGCCACCATGCCTGGCAGTTTTAGTTTGAAATGATGAGTTGGAAGTGGAGGTGAGATCCAATTGTCCAGATGTGGCTACACAGAAATCTGTGGCTCAAAGGCCTCATAAGTATTTAAGATTTACTTCCCTTCCACTGGCTCCCAGGGAACTCGGAACTACAAAAGAAGGTTTGGGCGAGGATGGGAAGCCAAGATCTTGAGTAACGAGAGGATTTATAGTCACATTTAGCAAGCGAGAAATGAAATGACAAGGTAAGAACCTTATTAGAAATGCTGAAGTTAACACCAGGTCAGGATGGGTTAAGACAGAAGGGCCCGGCACAGAGGCCAGAAGCAGCCTTGTTGGTTGGAGACATTTTAAACTTGTCCTTGGTTTCCTTAACTCTAAACCTATTGGCAACTGAAATCCAAATATCAAATATCAGAAGTTTGTGTGTAGCCGGGTGTGGTGGCGCACACTTGAAATCCCAGTACTTGGGGGGCTGAGACAGGAGGATCGCAGGTTCGCGGCCAGCCTCAGCTACCTCTTCAACTTAGAGAGACCCTGTTTCAAAATAAAGAATAAAAATAGGGCTGGAGGTATAGCTTGAATGTAGAGTGTCCCTGGGTTACATTCCCAGTACTGCAATGGTGTGGTAATGGGGATTGAACCCAGAGGCATTCTATCTCCGAGCTACACCCTGAGCCCTATTTTATTTATTATTTGGAAACAAACAGGGTCTCACTAAGTTGCTAAAAGCCACTCTAAGTTACTGAGGCTGGCTTCAAACCTGCAATCCTCCTGTCTCAGCCTTCCAAGTACTGGGATTAATGATGCCTGCCACCATGCCCAGTTATACAAAAGCAATTCTAAGTGTAATCAATGAAGGGGAATTACTGAAGAGTTTATTGAAGACAGACACAGGATAGACTATATTAATTTACTTCTTGAATAAAACCATTCAAGTGGCACCATTACTGCTTCCAAACAGGTAGGGCTTTTGTCACACATCCTGTGGGATTGTTGCCACTTTTCAGTCCCCGTGAGTGGCAGTTTTTATCTTTAATGTATTCCTACTTCAGCAAGACATAAATGAGCTTACCTATTCAAATCACAATAAATGTTGAGAACTAGCACCCTGACCCATAAGCAGCAAAGACCCAGAAGGCAACCCTTAAAACAGAGTCTGCCAAAAGTAACCTGATCGGACTTCATAAATCAGGGCAGCCCCAGCCCTGGAAAGGAGGAGGAGGAGGAAAAGGAAGAGGCAGAGGAGGAGGAGGAGCACGAGGAGGAGGAGGAGAGCTCCAGTAATTGCAGCCTGCTGTCTGGGAGCATAATGTAAAAATAGCCACAGTAAGCAATCCTCCTGACCAATGAATAGACTCCTATTAACCTCCTGGCCAATTACAGGATGATTGACTAAGCTAACAAAGAATTATTGGCTGTTTAGTTGGGACTTTATTCAGGCCCCTCTCTTTCCCAGTTCCTCATTCTGTCCCACCTCTCCTCCCCATCCTCTTTCCTGTTAGGGGAAAAAAATATCTGCAAGCACCTGATATTCATCTAAGTCCCTGCCAGTTGTACAGTCTTGTTAAATTGTTACCACCTTTTCCACAAGCAGTTTTGGCAATTAACCTCATGGCTTCGGACTTCAAAGAAAAAAACTGTTGAGTTTAACCTCTAGTGAGCTACTATAGATTCTTTTATGGTATTTCCTGAAACACTTTCATCTGCAGAGGTGCAATGCAGACTGATAAAGTGAATGTTTAAGCCAGGCATAGTGGTGCACACTTGTAATCCCAGTACTTGGGAGGCTGAGTCAGGAGGATCTCAGGTTTGCAGCCAGCCTCAGCTACTTAGTGAGGCCCTCCACAACTTAGCAAGACCCTGTTTCAAAATAAAGAATAAAAGATAGGACTGGGGGTGTAGCTCACAGGTAGACTGCCCCTGGGGTGTTCCATCCTCAGTACTGCAAATAAAAGTGAATGTTTATTTTACTATTTGCTTAATTTATTAGGAAAGCAAATGCCTCTGATGGTGGCTGTGACATGGTGTACTCACTCCTGCAAGTCTGTACTGAATGGGGTTTTATTTTAATTCACATTCCCAATACATGTGTGGATCCCTGGCTCTTCCACAAATCCTACATTTGCTGGAATCCAAGGATTTGATACATTTGACCCCCTCGTGCCCTTGTTCACAAATCTCTCATATGTTTTTCAAAACTGTTTCAAAGTTCAGAATGAAAAATGCATGCAAAATTAAGGCTAGGGACCAAAGTCACCATTAAAAATCTATTTTCATTTTATATTTATATTTATATTTTATATTTATATTTATATCCTCACAGATACTTTTTTTTTACATTAAAAGCAAGGCTAATCCCCGAACCCTCATGAGCATAAACTAGCAATAAACATCAGAATATACGACTGAGGAAGCAATACAATTCTTCTTCAGTAATCTTGTGGCCTTAGAATCTTGGGGCAATTTATGTTGTGTAACCAGCCTTTTACAGCTGTGCAGATCAGAATAATGGGCCTGATCTTACCAGCTAAAGGCAGGTTTGTGGAGGTGAGTTACCTCCTTCAGGCCACAGAGTTCATTTAGAATTTTAATAAAAGTGATTAAATATTTAGGAGATCCCAAAAACTCCTAATTTCTCCTCTCTCCCTGGCAATGTAGGCCTTGTAAAATTGCCACTAATAACTTTCACCACTCTTTGTGAAACCTGAAGAACTTAAAGACAATTCAGAGTATTGTTGGAGCTTTTCCAAAAGTACCATGGGATTGAAATAATAAATCTGTGGCAAAGGTAACAGAGATTTTGATATTTACTGTCAGCAATACCTTTGTTAAGGACCTGGGTTTAACCAAACAGCACATTTCTGCCAAGAGCATCACCTCCTTCAGACCAGAAGAGGAGAGAAGGAGGCACAGTTACTATGCATTTTGGAGTTAAAACAGGGAATAGATTTCCACCTTTGTTTCTTTTTAGCAATGTTGGGAGTAGATAAATACAAGTTGTACCTATCTTGTCGGGATATTGTGAGGATAAAAAGGAGTTGAATATACAATGTAGAAGTCCTAAATTGTTTTAGCTATCCTGAACTGTTTTAAACATCAGGAAATATCTATAAAAATGTGAATTTCCTGTCTCCCTAAACTAAATGGATGGTCTGGCAATGCCAAGCCCACATTTCTGCAGGGGTGACAGGGAAAGGAACAGCAGCAGCCAACATTAAGCAGGTAATTTGGGGAGCCACTGTCACTTAAACCTGACCAACAGAGAGCATCAGAGTTTCTGAACCCTCCATGAAATGGCTTAACATAGTATTTGGAACATGTCTGGCACAAAAGGTTTGATACATAAGTAATCAATAAAAGTGATTATAAAAAGAACTATCACAACAAATAAAACTGGTTTTCATAGATATATCAAGCTTTTTAAAAGGTAGAGAATATATAAAACTCTGGAAATAACAGAAAAACTTCTATGTGAGATACAAACAAACACTTTAATAAACCTGTGTGTGTTGCTGGGGATTGAATCCAGGGGCATTATACCTCGAAGCTATACCCCCAGCCCTATTTTATTTTTTAGTTTTGAAACAGAGTCTTGCCAAGGTGCTGAGGCTGGTCTTAAACCCATGATCCTGCTGTCTCAGCCTCTCAAGTACTGGGATTCTAGGTGTGTACCACTAAGTCTGGTTAATGGGCCCCATTTTTTTTTCTTTTTATTGTATTGGGGATTGAGCCCAGGAGCATTCAATTTCTGACTTACACCCTTGGCCCTATTTTTTATTTTGAAACTTGAAACAGCGTTCACTAAGTTACCATGTGCTGGCCTTGAACCTGCAATCCTACTGTCTCAACCTCCCAAGTATTAGAATTCAGGCATGCTCCCCACACCCATCATGGGCCTCATTTTTTTTTTTTTTTTTTTTGCACAGTACCAGGGATTGAACCCAGGGGCGTTCTACCCTGGAGCTACACCCCTGGACCTATTTTTTATCCTTTATTTTGAAACCGGGTCTCACGAAGTTGCGGAGGGCCTCACTAATTAGCTGAGGCTGACTGTGAACCCGGATCCTCCTGTCTCAGCCTCCCAAGTACTGGGACTACAAGCATGTGCCACCACGCCCAGCTGGACCTCTTTTATAATCTTTTGGTTTTTATGTAGACAATGCTATAATAAAAAACTGATATGTATTTAATTTCCTAAATATGCAAGGATATATGTAGAATAAATTCCCCGAAGTGGGATCATAAAATCTAAAATAGCCTATTATGCTGCTATCAATAGTGAATTGGAGCCAGGCGTGGTGGCGCATGCTTATAATCCCAGTACTTTGGGAGGCTGAGACCGGAGGATCCGGGTTCGTAGCCAACCTCAGCGCGCATGCGCGCGCGCAATTGATCGATCTCTCTCTCTCTCTCTACCTAGTGAGGCCCTCCGCAACTTCGTGAGACCCGGTTTCAAAAATAAAGCATAAAAAAATAGGGCTGGGGGCGTAGTGCGGAGGTAGAACGCCCCTGCGTTCAATCCCCGGTACCGCAAAAAAATAAAAATTAAAAAAAATAGTGAATTGGCTCACTGACAAATATATCATCAAACTTGAATTTGGGCCAACAAATAGATAACAGATTGCAGTATCACTATATAGCATCTTTTCATGTTTAAGACCCATTTGTGTTTCCTAATCTGAAATGTCTCTTCATGCTAGTTTTTGTGTTGTTTTATTAGTATTTTTCTTTTGGTGATGTGTCCTAGCTAAAAAGATTAGCACCCAAAACATGCAAATGTAAGAAGTGCATTCTTGGCTGCATTTACTAAATCACAGTTCTCACCATTAATTTTCAGTTTTGCAAAGCTTCTGTTCACATTTCACCCTCTGACATCAGTCCATTCTTTCAACTACATTGGATGCTGTGTTACTTCCTAACACATTCTGTTACATATATGAAGAATAAAGACCATGTTGCTAATCAAATAATAGATGTTTGCCTTACACATTCAAGTTTAACAGCAAAGATTTACTTCTGACTGCTTGGATATCCGTCATAGTACTTTTACCTTCCTTTAATTTTCATGAGCTAAATTACTGTGCATTTTCATAAAATTAAATTGGAATTGGACAGGAAATGAGGTAGAGATTGATGAATGCATTCCACATAATATTTCCCTTCCTTTCCCTCCCTGTCCACTCCCCTTCCATGACTTCTCAGGTGTAAAAGAGTAATTATATGTATCATATTTAGTGTGGGTATAAACACATTACAGAGTAACACTGAAGAGAAAATTTCATTAAAAACAGAGGCACTTCATTGTACAATCATTGACTTATTTTGTATTAATTTTCTCTTGTAATGACTATTATTAATTAACAATTATAATTATTAGTTTTAACTAACCTAATAAGTATGTGAAGTTAAATGGGAATAAATTAATTCATGCATTTCTCTAAGTCACAAAACTTAAGCAGGGAAACTCTGTGAGCTATATTCATTGACTTGAAGTACACGGTAAACACTTTCTGAGAATCTCAATCCAAAAACAGGTGAAGAGTGGGGGGAAATGAGTTATTAATTTCAATAAGAATTAGTAAGTGCATTTTAACTTTTATATTTAATTAAAAGAAGAGGTATTTGTACTACAAAGGATATCTTCAAC
>PVJS01057092.1:0-12159 GCA_004027185.1 Glis glis | reverse complement strand
GAGGAGGAGGAGGAGGAGGAGGAGGAGGAGGAGGAGGAGGAGGAGGACGAGGAGGAGGACGAGGAGGAGGACGAGGACGAGAAGAAGAAGAAAGTACTCAGCCAATGCTTGTTGTGTGAATGGCGGATGGACAGGACGCCAGATGTGGCCTTTCTTTCTCTATCCGACTGGCCGGTACAAGAAGGAGTCGTACGTACTCAACCAGTGCAGTTGTATGAATGGCGATGGGAGGACATGTCTGTCTTGCTCATTAGTCTCTGATCTCCATGAACTTGGGGTCCGTGGCCTTTTTGTTGTACCTTTGAACTTAAGATTGTCCCTGGCTCTGCCCCTGGGCTGTTGACTTCTTCCCAGCTGGCTGGCACCCTTAGCTCAAGAGCCCAATGGCATCAAATTCAAATTTTTGCCCAGCCTACGCTTTCAAATAGAGCCTAAAAAAGCAGACTTTTACCCATTTAGAGCCTTCCTGGTTTTACACAACCCCACCAGAGGAGCACCCAATATCTGCTACCCATAGATCACAAACCCTATTAAAGACCCCAAGTGGTTCCTGCCATCTGGGGCCATCTGACCAAGACTTCCCCCATCATGCTTCTGAGAAACAGCAGCTAGACCCGTAAGTCCCATCCCTCCTGGAGTCCCCTTGCCCTCCATCCTTTCTAGGTTGTTCCCCCTGCCCCATGGCCTCTGGCTGGTCACTCAGCGAAGGGACATAGCCTGCGTGCCCATCTAGGAGTGCCGTCTCAATAATCTCATTGTGTTCGACTGCCACCTTGTGGTCAAGTAGTTTTCTTTGCTCAACCCTGAAGTCCGGACCCCCCACACACACCTCATTAGAATGTCCTCCTAACTCTCCATGGATCCAGAGTCTGTTCTTTTCAGCAAGGTGTTCCCCCTTGCCAACATCTTCTGCCAACATTACCCAGAAGTCCCTGGGCAGACATCCCAGGGGTCCACTGTAAAGAATCGGTCCTTGATTGATGCTTTCTTAACTGATCAATAAGAAGGGGAAACTGTTGGCAACCAAGGAATCCCTGATTTTGTTTTGTTTTGCTTGGTAAAAAGAAAACCAGGGCTGGAACAAGATTTCCTGAATGAGGCCAGCTAAAAATCTTCAACATAGATACATGGACCCCCCTCCCCATCCTTCTTTGCCCTGAACCCTCAAGACAGTGACAGGGAGACAGAGCCTTCCAGCCAGACAGGAAAGCTTTTATTTGATAAAGGATTTACCTGACATTCAGAGGGTATACGGTGTGAGGTCAGAGCGGGTTAATCAGAAACCTGACCAGGGCTCCCCCACCCCACGCTGCTTTCTCAGGTGGTCCCAAGCTGTTAGCAATTCTTTCTATTTCTTTATACCTCGTGTGTGTGTGTGTGTGTGTGTGTGTGTGTGTGTGTGTGTGTGTGTTACTGGGGATTGAACTCAGGGGCATCACTCTACCTCCAAGCTACACCCCCAGCCCTTTGTAAGTTTGTTTGTTTGTTTGTTTGTTTGTTTGTTTGTTTGTTTGTTTGGAAATAGTCTCACTAGGTGGCCGAGAGTCTCACTAAGTTGCTGAAGCTGGCCTTGAACCTGCGATCCTCCTGTCTCAGCCTCCCAAGTACTGGGATTACAGGCGTGCGCCACCACACCCGGCTCTTTATACCTCTTGATGCTGGTGTATTCTTCATGCAGCCGACACGGAGAAAGCAGGAAGCCTGTGGGGTGCAGAGGGTCACACAAGTGATCAAGGCACAGCTCCTACTGTCTTTCGGCGCCCAGCTGCCATTTCAACATCGCTCCAAGCATTTATTTACTGCTACGTCTTCATTATTTTCAGATCTGATACATACAAAACAGAGCACACCAGATGTCAGAAGAAAGCTTCCTGAAAACCAAGATGAAGTTTATTTAGATGTCTTGTTTTCCCCTGCTTTGCCCGTGAGCCAAATGACTGTCAATCATCCCCCAAACTCTATGATCAGAAATGGATGCTTGCTATCATTGAGGAAAAATTAAGTGATACCTTCTTCCTGGGCCTGCAGAATGCAGGATTGTTTTTTCTTTTTTGTGATACTGGGGATTGAGCCCAGGGGCATTCTACCTCTGAGCTACACTCCTGGCCCTATCTTATTTTATTTTTTTTGAAACAGGGTCTCACTATGTGGCTGAGGGTCTCATTAAGTTGCTGAGGCTGGTCGCGAACCTGTGATCCTCCTGTCTCAGCTTCCCAGTACTGGGATTGGAGGTGTGCACCACCACGCCCGGCTTGCAGAATTCTTTGGAAGGAGAGTTTCAGTGGGGGCTCGCCATGATATTCCCGGCAAAGTGGCTCATTAATTCCCCGAGACAATGTTCCAGGACGGAGCTATTTTCCTACTGTGGCGGGAGGGATTTGGCTTTGCACTTGAACTTGGGTTAGCTCTTATCGGTGGCTGCAAATGGATAGAAGATGTCCATCCAGGCAAGGATGCCTTGAAACAGGAGTTCACCCGAAGCTGGTCTCTGTCGCAGGAACTAAATGGCCTCCCAGATCAATACCAGGAGAGGAGCTGCCCCCCTTGGTCACAGGCTCCCATCCATGGGAACGAAGAAAATCTTTTGGGATGCCACATTCCTGCTCCGCCCTGCTTCCAACGGCGGACTGGCTCGTACCACAATGCAAAAGAGATTCATTAAATATAGCCAGGTCCCCGTCAGGTTCTAACTGAGTGGCCCCCGGAAGCCTGTGCCCTCTCCCCTCCAGCGTGCGCTTTGATCCAGGGGAGCTGTGCCCTTGAAGGAGCCTTCCTTGCCTAATGCGGCTCTTGGCTCTGGCCCAGGGAGTTAATGAGGGTGAAGTCCATTTTCCTCTCTACGGACAGCTCCGACGCGCTGGCCGGGGGGGGGGGGTCATTATTTCTTCCTTCAAATTGAATTAAGCCTTTTTAAAAGATGGCACTTCTGTCTTCGCAGGAGGAATAGCTGCCTCCTCGTTATCCGTCAACCCCGGGACCCTTTCCCATGGCGCCCGCATTGGATTTCTTTATTTAAAGCTCCCCCACCGCCCTACCACGGGAGAACCATCTGGCTATGTAGAGTCTGACGGGGGCTTTGGCAGGAAGCGAGGGCTTGGGCTGGCCCAACAACATCTGAAGCGTGGCATCGGGAGAACAGAGAGAGTCGTGCGATCGCCAGGTATCTGGTTTGTGCACCTTTCAAAATCCAGTTGAGCAGGGTAGGTGGCTCACGATGCGGGAAGAGAGGGGAATGGATTCACCTCGTGGTTTCTCCAAATCATTTCAGCGCGAACGGTGCATCTGTGTTTAGCACAAAGGAATCTCTCCCTGTCCCTGCTAGGTCACCTCCGCCCAGGCACAACATTCGCATCATTCACATGTGAAGCCTGATGAGCTGGGAGAGTCCCGATTCTCAGGGGATGGGAGGAGGAAGGAAGGAACTGTCGGGAGCCACACTCGGGCGAGACGCAGTCCCCTGTGGGCACCAGGGACTAGGCAGAGTTCCCTGAGCATCCATGGGTTGCAGAGGAAAATTCAATGGGTAGGTAAGCTTCAGAGGTCCCCAGGAAACCCCGAGGCCCCCCATGGCTGTGCAGTAGCGGGAAGTGTCAACCTGCCTTCTGCTGACACGGCGCTTGTCACACCACATCAGGCTTGTGCTTGTGAAAATCCACTTGCGGCCATATGGACCCCGTGAGCCAGCAGCCTCTTCCCCAAGCGGGAGGCGAATTCTTCAGTCATCTAGATATTTGTGTGTGTGTGTGCATGTGCGCGCGCGCGCGCGTGTGTGTGTGTGTGTGTGTGTGTTACTGGGGATTGAATCCAGGGCCATTCTACCTCTGAGCTGCACCCCCAGCCCTATTTTAGTCTTTATTTGGAAACAGGGTCTTGCTAAGTTGTTGAGGGTCTCTATAAGTAGCTGAGGCTGGCTATGAACCTGCAATCCTCCTGTCTCGGCCTCCTATGTACTGGGATTACAGGCGTGCATCACCATTTCCAGCTTAACCCACAGGCATTCTACCTCCGAGCTACACCCCCCAGCCCTTTTTATTTTTATTTTGAAACGGGATCTCGCTAGGTTGATGAGAGTCTCACTACCTGCTGAGGCTCTCCTTGAACCTGCGAACCTCCTGTCTCAGCCTCCTAAGTACTGGGATGACAAGTGTGTGCACCGCCATGCCTGTTTTTAACAATATAAATTTTCTAAACTTCATTTCCCAGCCCTCAAGTATTGTTTGAGTGATGCTCAAAGATCCAGGGAATTCTGTGTCCCCATCCCAGCATCCTGGTATCGGAAGGGGAAAGAGGGTTTGCTTAGGCCAAGTGTATCAGGGGTGATGTAGAGAGATCCAGGCATCTCAGTGGTTGGAGTGAGAGGGTGCGTCCAGGAAAAACTGGAAACTGTGGGGTACCATCACAATTACATTATTATTATTATTATTATTATTATCATCATCATCATCATCATTATTATTATTATTTGGTACTAGCTATTGAACCCAGGGGCATTCTATCTCCGAGCTACACCTCCAGCTCTATTATATTTTTACTTTTGAAACAGGGTCTCGCTAGGTTGCTGAGAGTCTCACTACTTGCCGGAGCTGGCCTTGAACCTGCAATCCTCCTGTCTCAGCCTTCCAAGTACTGGGATGACAGGCGCGCGCCACCACGCCCAGAAAAATGACATTATTTTGAAGAATAAAATAGAGTGTAAGGAAGATACTTTAGACCAACTCCAGCTCTGTGGGTGATGGGTTTGTAGATTCATGAGGTCAACCAAATGGTAAAAAGCAGGGTCATTAAATGGACCCTTTCCACTTATCCCTGGAGATCTGCCCTCACCGCGGCCCGCCCTGAGGATGTGCCGGAACGCTGCAGTAGTGATTCCCCTTGAAGACGCTGTCCAGTCTTGGCGATGGGTTAAAATCGGGCTGGGGGTGTGTAGCTCAGAGGTAGAATTCCCCTGGGTTCAATCCCCAGGACCACCAAAAAAAAAGAAAAAGAAAAAGAAATCATTTCATTGGAAAACTGTGGTTGGTCACATTAGGTGTGAGGTGACCCTACAATGGGGATTTTGTCCTCACTTACGTGTACCTGTGAGAAGTGGGTCGAATGTTCTGGCGTCTGTGGGATGTCAGGTCGGGCAAGCTGGCAAAGCTGGGGACCCAGGGTCTCTGTCAATGTTTGCAAGTGTGACCTCGGGTTGAATGTCACGCTCAGAAATGACGCCTTTTTGTGCTGCCTCTTGTTTAGAAACATTGGGAGATTTTTACCATTAAGCACAGGACAGCTGGGTGCTCGGTAAAATAAGGACGGGGTCACCGGGCCACATCTTCATGTAGTAATGGTCAGGGGAGAGAAGCAACATGCGCCGGCCAGGGTGGATTCCATCTTTCTCTTTGGTACCCAAGTCCCCACCACTCCCTATCGCCTCGGGAGCGGCGCCTGGCTCCCGCGGTTTGTGTGTTTGTAGCATCACGCCTCGCCACACTCAATTCTATCAAAGGAGACCGGGTTCCTCAAGACCCGTGTACTTTAGGGTCCTCCTTGCACCCTGGATCTGGGATCAGGACTCACTAATTAGAGACTCAGATATGTGTTTACAGCCATTGGCTTGTGGGACTTTCTTTTAATATCATTTATTTTTATTGTTGAGAAAATGTCCTCATGCCGGGCGTGGTGGTACACACCTGTAACTCCAGTACTTGCGAGGCTGAGGCAGGAGGATCGCAGGTTCGAGGACAGTCTCAGCAATTAAGTGAGACCCTCAGCAGCTTAGTGAGACCCTGTTTCAAAAAATAAATAAATAGCCGGGCGTGGTGGCGCACGCTTGTAATCCCAGTACTTTGGGAGGCGGAGACCGGAAGATCCGGGTTCGCAGCCAGCCTCAGCTCTCTCTCTCTCTCTCTCTCTCTCTCTCTCCCCCGTCTCTCTCTCTCTACTTAGTGAGGCCCTCCACAACTTCGTGAGACCGGTTTCAAAATAAAGTATAAGAAAATACAGCCGGGGGTGTAGCGTGGAGGTAGAACGCCCCTGGGTTCAATTCCCAGTACCGCAAAATAAATAAATAAATAAATAAATAAATAAATAAATAAATAAATAGGGCTGGGAGTGTACTTGGAGGTAGAATACCCCTGGCTTCCATCCCTAGAACTACAAAAACAACCAAAATGTCCTTATACCAGGCATGGTGGCACATGCCTTTAATTCCAGTACTTGAGAGGCTGAGACAGGAAGATCGCAGGTTGGAGGACAACCTCAGCAACATAGCGAGACTCTCAGCAACTTAATGAGACCCTTTTCAAAACAAAAAATAAAATAAAATAAAAAGGGCTGGCAGTATAGCTCAGAGGTAGCAAGCCCCTAGGTTCAGTCCCCAGTACCACACAAAAAAATCATGTTTATCAAATTGTCATGGGGGCAATTTATGTAGTCCTCCCTCCCTCCCTGACTCTCAAACTTTCCTGTCTCACAATCCTATCTTAGTAAACTGTGGCATATCCAGATAATGGAATATTATTCAACACCGAAAAAGGCGCTCTCCAGCCTTGAAAAAATGTAGGGGGACACTTCGATGCACGTTGCTAAGTCAAAGATGCCAGTCTGAAAGGACGGCAGGCTGTGCAATTCCAACTGCACGACATTCTGATAAAGGCAGAACTATGCAGACAGTCCAAGATCAGTGGTTGCCAGGGGTTACGAGAGAGGGAGGGAGGGAGGAAGGGATGAATTGGGGAGCACAGAGAATTTTTCAGGGCAGTAAAACTACTCCGTCTGATGCCCTAATGAAGGCTACATGTCATTAAACCTTTGTGCAAACCTTAGAATGTACAACACCAGAGTGAACCCTACTGTAAACTCTGGACTTGGGGTGGTAATACATCAGCCAGCGTGGATCCAGTTGTAACAAGCATACCCTCTGGTGGGAGATACAGCTAGTAGAGGAGGCCGTGCATGGGTCGGAACGGGGGTGTATGGGAACTCTTTGTCCCTTCCTCTCAATGTTGCTGGGAACCTAAAACTGCTCCCCCAAAAAGAAAGACTTTCAAATTGTGATGTCCTTTGTGTGTTACAAATAAGGGTGCGCAGAGGAGCACCTGTCCGCACGCACGTCTCCCCACCTGTCATGGTGGGTCCGTCGGCTTTCAGAAGTATGTTTGATCCTCTGAGCGGGGGAAAGGCTTATGGCCCAGAACCGGAGGTTAAAGGAAAGTTGTGGGGGCAGTTCTGGGCTCTGGAATGGGATTACAAAGGGAAGACAAGATCACACCTGAAGCAAACCCCGAGAATAGCAACACGACCCACCCCTGATTCCTCAAAAGCGGCTCGCCTTAACAGTCTGGAGCAACTATTTTATCTGCGGCTAAGGACACAAAAGTGGAGCAAGCTATAGGAGATCAATTTGAAGTCATCCAAAGCTCCAGGAAAGATGTTTTCCGGGCTTCTTTTGAAATGGGATAATATCTGTTTCTGCCACGGCTTTTAATAACAAGAGACAAGGGTGGGCGCCTGCCTTTTTAATCCTCCTTCCCTGGCCCCCTGGATTTCACACACAAAAAAAACACCAACCTTGAAGCCAATTAATTCCAGCATCGGGCATCGTTTTAGTTGCAAATACAGATGCGCATGAGGGCTGTTTCTTAGGTGTAGCTCGCCTTTCCTGAAATGAGACGATTTAGAAAGCGGGTCTCCTGAGCACGTGCCGGCAGGAGAAAAGGAATTTCCTGCTTTTCTGCACTGGGACGAGAGTCTATTCTTGGAAAATTTACATGGGCAATGGAATTCTTTCTTAGGGAAAGTGGAAGGAGAGGCAAGATCAACGGTTACATACAATATGTTCACTGCTCACGAAACCCCGGGAAGATCACTAAATTACACCCGTGTGTGTGTGCGTGTGTGTGTGTGTGTATGTGTGCACGTGTGGCGCTGGGGATTGAGCCCAGGAGCGTTCTACCTCCAAGCTACACCCCCAGCCCTATTTTATTTTCATTTGGAAACAGGATCTCCCTAGGTTGCTGAGAGTCTCACTACTTGCTGAGGCTGGCCTCGAACCTGCGGTCCTCCTGTCTCAGCCTCCCAAGAACTGAGATGACAGGCGTGGGCCACCGCGCCCGGCTCCCATGACACTTTAAAACCAAGTAACTCATCCCTCTTTCAGTGCCCACACGGATGGTGCTGCCCGTGACGATGCTGACCCAGGCAGATAGTATAAGGGACACAGCGTGCAGGTTTGCTTAAAGATCTTGAATCCCTGGGGGCTGGAGTCGCAGCAACCCTGTGCTTCTCATTCCACATGACCAAAATCAAGTAGAAAGGCCCAGATGGTGAGTGTGGTGGGGACGGTCCACGGCAAGATGGGCCGTGACGGGTCAAGGTCTGCAGGGTGGGGCCGGGCGGGATTTTCATTATTTCAGACCAGTAAACCCATCTGTGCTAACACCTCGGAGGATAAATAAAACCAAGTCGCAGGATTATACGCTAGGCCTAAGAAAACTGGCTGAGCCCAAGAAACACCGTTCGCAGTCTGGGGAAATAAATTAGAATCTGCAAAGCCTCCACGTACAACGCCATTAACTTAGGAGATAAAAAGACCCATAATTGGATGAAACCAGACAGTCAAGGCCCTCCATCCGCCTCCCAATTGCCTCCTCTCCCTTCCCACCACGGTCCATCATTTTTATTGTGATGGCCGTAGTTTATAGAAAGGGGGAAAATAATCTATATTTGTAATGGGAAATTCTTTGCATATATCATATTAGCTTTCCGCCCTAAAGTGCAACCTCGACAGAAGTTGATTCCGACAGCTGGGTACGCATGTCTTTAAGATAATCTGAGGCATTTCTCTGGGTAACAAAAAGATTCCTTCTCCCAAAGAGAAATCAAAGGGGAGCCGGTAAATATTTTATTGCGATGTTGATCAATCTTCCCTGTAATAGTAATCCCCTTTGATAAGAGAAAGCTAATGTTTTCCTACAAAAGAATTGAAAGGGCCTGTCTATGTTGGCTCCCAGAACACAGAATAGATTTATTGATGGAAAATAAAAGACACAAGGCGGGAGATCCAGTTTGGAGACTCCATCTCTCTCAGAGTTTTGTAAAAGAGGAGGTGCCCCGGTACCCTAAATAAGACAAATTGAGTCCTTAAAAGCACATTCGAGGAGCCGGGCGTGGTGGCGCAGGCTTGTAATCCCAGTACTTTGGAAGGCTGAGATCGGAGGATCCTGGTTCGCGGCCAGCCTCAGCTCTCTCTCTCTCTCCATCTCTCTCTCTCTCTCTCTCTCTCTCTCTCTCTC
Organism: Glis glis; assembly: GCA_004027185.1. Classification (NCBI taxonomy): domain Eukaryota; kingdom Metazoa; phylum Chordata; class Mammalia; order Rodentia; family Gliridae; genus Glis; species Glis glis. The sequence continues at coordinate 2,884 of PVJS01057092.1, read as the reverse complement.
TCTCTCTCTCTACTTAGTGAGGCCCTCTGCAACTTCGTGAGACCTGGTTTCAAAATAAAGTATAAAAAATAGGGCCGGGGGTGTAGCACGGAGGTAGAACGCCCCTGGGTTCAATCCCTGGTACCGCAAAAAAATTTTTAAAAAGCACATTCGATGTATAATTCCAACCCAGCATTTCTGCACTGTTCCAGGTCAACGACAAAGTGTGGGCTCCACACATTTATTTGGCTTTTAGCAGGCTCCTCTTTGTGGATCTGGATTTCGCCAAGGGGGAATGAGCTAAAGGATAAATCGGCATAACTATGAATATTCTCTGCTTGCAGCAAAATATCTGAAGTGTACCCATTTCTCCCTCCTCCATTGTTATGGGACCTGGAGCAACACAAGGCAAATTTCAGAGACAAGAGAATGCTTTTGCCACCGGGACTCTGGAAAGAGTGTGGCTCAGGACATTGGAGATTTGATTTGAGACTTCTTTATCCTCTTGTGTGTTTTGAGAAAATGGTTCTCCCTGGAGCGATGTCCCTGGTAACTAACGCAAATTCATCAGTGTTTATGGGACGATGTCGAGGCTCAGAGCACTCACTAAAATAGCACGATGTTGTCTATCATTTCCCACTTTAAAAATAGAACATTGACACCTGTAGACACTTTTGGAAAGTTGTTTTTTTTTTTCATTGAACCGTAACAGGAGTGTAACAGAAAGGGATACACAGCAGAAATGTGCAGCTTGGGCCGGGCGCGGTGGCGCACGCTTGTCATCCCAGTACTTGGGAGGCTGAGACAGGAGGATCTCAGGTTTCCAGCCAGCCTCAGCTACTTAGTAAGGCCCTCTGCAACTTAGTGTGATCCTGTTTCAAAATAAAGAATAAAATAAATAGGGCTGGGGGTGTAGCTCAGAGGTAGAATGCCCCTGGGTTCAATCCCCAGTACCACAAAATAAATAAATAAATAAATGTGCAGTTTGGTAAATAATCACAAGGTGAGTACACATACGCAGCCTCCACCTGGGGGGAAAAATAAAACATCAGGGCTGCCTCCCCCGAAATCCCCCATATTGGGCTTCCTCGTCAGCATCCCGCTCCCTTGCCCAGGTCTCCACAGCCGAACAGAACACCACACATCAGTGTTGTCTGTTGTGAGTTTGGTGGAATCAGGGGAGCGTAATATTCTTTATATATATAAAAGTGCATATATATATAAGTATATATATATATATATAAAGTGCATATATATAAATGCATATATATATAGTTTATATATGCATATATAGTTTATATATATGTTATAGTTATATATGCATATATATAACTATATATGCATATATATATATATATGCATATATATAGTTATATATGCATATATAGTTTATATATATATAGTTTATATATGCACACGTTTTTTCTGGTACATGGTAGTTTCACATCATACTGTAGTTCAGAGTGATAGGGACACACATGCACACAGTACTTGGTGAGCTTCCTCCCGGGCGCCCTCCCCGCTCCCTCCCCTTCCCCATACAGGTTATTGACATTGGCTGGCGTTGGTAATTTCACATATATACATAACTTCAGTGGAAGTGTTTACTTCATTAATTATCCCACACACATACACACACACAACATACATGCCCTACCCCACACCCCCTCCCTGGCTCCACCTGGATTTCTCCTCCTTTATCTGAAGTCCTTCTTGTATCCCGATGACTTCCTGGCTTCCAAATACGAGAGAAAACATATGACCCTTCGCTTTCTGTGACTGGCTGATCTCACTCAACATCATGATCTCCAGGTCCATCCATTTTCCTGCAAATGACATAATTCCTGCCATCCGATCCTGCCGTACCACTCCTGGGTATCTTTCCAAAGGGACTGAAATCAGAATATTAGAGTGATACATGCGCATCTATGTTTATAGCAGCACAGTTCACAGTGGAGTAATCGTGGAACCCACTTCGGTATCCATCCGTAGATGAACGGATTACAAAGTTACGGGACAGACACACAACAGAATCCTACTCAGCCGTGTTCTTTTGTGGCTCGTCTTCCTTCTGCATTCAGTGGTGAGATCTCTCTACTTGTCACACGTATCAGTGGTACATTTGTTTTCACTTTGTACGATGTATTTGATATGGACACGCCATAGGTAGATCCTTTGGACTTTAACCACCCACTCCCCAATATTTAAAAGTGCCTTTTTAGCCAGGCGTGGTGGCGCACACTTGTAATCCCAGTACTTGGGAGACTGAGACCGGAGGATCCGGGTTCGCGGCCAGCCTCAGCTACTTAGTGAGGCCCTCCGCAACTTAGCGAGACCCTGTTTCAAAATAAAGAATAAAAAAACAGGACTGGGGGTATAGCCTAGAGGTAGAATGCCACTGGGTTCAATCCCCAGTACTGCCAAAAAAAAAGTGCCCTTTTAGGAATTTTGCCATGTATTTACCCATTCTATTGATGATAGGCATTTGGGTTATATCTGATTCGAAGCTGTTTTAATAAATGTTAGTAACTTTATTTCCTTCCTTCCTTCCTTCCTTCCTCCTTCCTTCTTTCCTTCCTTCCTTCCTTCCTGTGCTAGGGATCAAACCCAGGGCTTTGTGCAGGTACTCTGCCACTAAGCCACACCTCCAACCCCCCATAGCTTTCTTGTAGATGTAATTTTGCACATTCAAAATTGCCAGTCAAAGGGTTTTGCTATATTTCATTTTAGAAGACAATACCAAATAATTTTTCATAGTGATTGAGCTAGTTTATTTTTTCTTTATCTGTGTGTGTGTGTGTGTGTGTGTGTGTGTGTGTGTGTGGTGCTGGGGATTGAACCCCAGGGTGTTCTACCTCTGAGCTACACCCCCAGCCCTATTTTATTTTTTTATTTTGAAACAGGG
>PVJS01057091.1:0-12157 GCA_004027185.1 Glis glis | reverse complement strand
TAAAAAATAGGGCCGGGGGTATAGCTCGGAGGTAGAACACCCCTGGGTTCAATCCCTGGTACTGCAAAAAAAAAAAAAAAAGAAAAGAAGTATGTTTATAAATCGGCTCATACGCTGTAACTACATACGGGTGTTCATGGATGGTTGTGTGCACTGACCAGGGGTCATTGTAAACTGACCCAACAAACTCCAGCGAAATCCAGGCATTGCTTAGATGGCGTTGAAGGGCGGTAAGGGGCACGCCAAGTGGTTGAGTGAAGGCTGCCCCAAACTGGTTAGTATGAAGATGCAATTCCCAGTCCTGCTATTTTACAAAGGCAATAAACCACTCAATACATAGATCCTTGATGGCCCAGGTCACTGAGACAAGCAGCTACACAGAGAAAGACCAGGCTCTGCCAGTTAGGAGCTCGTAGTTCTCAGGAGGAGATAGAATCGTAGTGGCAGATGCGTGGCATGAAAATGCAGCTCAGACCCCTGCCCTACCAATTTCAAGTTATCAGATCTTGCCCTTTCTGAGCTTCAATTCCTTTATCTGTAAAACATAGACAAAAATGCTTGCAAGCAGGGCTGTGTGTGAGCATTAAACAATGTGTAAAATAAAGCCGGGCGTGGTGCACACACTTGTAATCCCAGTACTTTGGGAGGTGGAGACCGGAGGATCCAGGTTCGCGGCCAGCCTCAGCTCTCTCGCTCTCTCTCTTCCTGTCTCTCTCTCTCTCTACTTAGTGAGGCCCTCTGTAACTTTGTGAGACCCGGTTTCAAAATAAAGTATAAAAAATAGGGCCAGGGGTGTAGCGCAGAGGTAGAACACCCCTGGGTTCAATCCCCGGTACCGCAAAAAAAAAAAAAAAAAGAATGTGTAAAATAACACACACCACGCTTGAGAGATCGCAGGCTCTTCAGTGGTGCTAGGTATTAATGATGATCAAAAATGTACAACTGACAGAAATAGGGCAGAGAAAGTAGTATTTAGAGTGTCTGGACTCTTTTTTAAGTGTTTAAATGTTAAATTGAAAGTTTCCAGAGGGAGAAAGGCTGAGCAGAAGGCTGAGGTGCGCAAGAATTCAATGAGAAAGAATGTTTGTATACTAGGTCAAGGAATCATGATTTTATGCTATACTGGTCTTTTCTTTAAAAAATGGGGTAAAATAATAAGATTCATGTTTTATAAAGACCCTCCTGACAATAGTTGAGAAGATACACCGGAGGTATTTGGAGGTAGGGCCATGTATTTAATACTGCAGACAGGAAGACTATTTTATTTCAAAAGAAGCATTAGACTATTTTTTGAAAGTCACAGTGGGAGAGAGATGATGTATTCAGAAAAAAAAAACTAATAAAGAAGAGGATGTTCAATACTTCCAGAGGTGACACAAACTATGAGTGTTGAGGAATCCCTTGCTAGCACCTCAGTCTTGCTTTCTTCCCTTCCTTCTCTCTCCTGGCAAACCTGAGACTGATAAAGGCTTAAAGTTCTGCAGGCTGAGTAACCTTGTCGGCAGGTGGATAATGCTTGTAAGTTTGCAGGATTTAGATGCAGCAGGTAGATATGAAAGCTCAGTGTGCTTTGAGTATTCCGTCTTTATTGAATTTGCAGACCTATGATAGCAATGGACGACACATGGCTATTTTTGCTTCAAAGTCAGCTGCTTGATTTAGCGGAAAGAGCAGAGACTGCAGAGATAGCCAGACAAGGGGATGAATTTTCCCTGCTCCATTTAGACTATAGGTAAGTAAATTAATTTCTTCCAGAAAGCCAATCTCATTTGTTACTGTCTCTCTCATGAAATCCACGTACTAGCGGGAGAAGATGAAACAAATGTATGTGAAAGGATGATGTATATAGTGAAGAAGAACAAAGTGAGCAAGGGGATGGAGCGGAGCCGAGAATGGCTTTTTATGTAAGGTGGTCAAGGAAGCCATCGTTGAGAAGGTCATATTTGAGCACACACTTGTGGAAAGTGAGAAGATGCTTGGGAAAAAGAGAATTGTAGGCCTAGAAAATAGCAATTGCATAGGTCTGGAGGCAGAAGAAAGCTGGGGTTGGGGAGAGAACATGAAGGAGGTGCGTGTGGTTGGAGTGGCAGCAGGGAGCGAGAAGTTGCAGAGAAGAGGCCATGAAAGCAGACCAGGCCAGACCGTGGTGGGATGTGCAGCTATGCACGGACTCAGCCAGCAAGTATGCCAGGCATCCAGGCTAGAATCTCCTTGAACTAACCGGAGGATTGGGCAGCTGTCCTGAGCAGAGTCACCATTCGACTTGTGTAGGGATCACTAGGACTACAGTGTTGAGTGCAGACTGTAGGGGCATCAAGAGAAGAGGTCATTCCAATCCTCAGGAGACACTCCAATGGCCCAGTAGAACAGTGAAAGACTAATGTGGCGTGGTGGTGCACACCTGTAATCCCAGTACTTGGAAGGCTGAGGCAGGAGGATTGCAGATTTGAAGCTAACCTCAGCAGTTTAGTGAGACCCTCAGCAACTTACCAAGACCCTGTTTCAAAATAAAAAACAGAAAGGACTGGGGGTGTAGCCTGGAGGTAGAATGCTCCTGGGTTCAATGCCTAGTACTGAAAAACAAAGCAAAACAACAAAAACAGTGGAGACCTAGTGTAGGCTGACAGGTGGATGTATTCTGATGAAACATCTTCTGGATATATTTAGAAGGTGATACTGACAGGATTTAATGAGGAATGGCCAATGTGTGATTTTTGGCTTAAGAAATTTTTGGCTGGTTTTTACAAGAATCAAACCAAGATCAAGTGCCTATAATTGCTCAACAACACTGGTTTCTTTTTACCTTCCCTGGAGGTCCTTTAGCTTGGGCAGAGCACAGTCAAGAGAGGCGCCAGGTGCTTTTCAGCTCTGATCTACCGCTTCCTGTGTCCTCTCCTCTACTACTCGTTTTCCAGGTGAACCAAAACAAGAAGGTTAAGTACCACATCGTTTTATACCTATCACCAAGGCAGGCACAGGCAAGGATTTCTTGAGACAAGATGTTTTCTTTCCCAAAACAAGACTGGGGAGATTCATTGTAGGGTTTCACATGCAAAAGCAGAGCAAGCCACATGAGCAAGCAAGCTAGCAAACTGTATTTCTCAAAGCTCAAAGCTTTATCCAAGGAGCTTTAATGACACTTTGAAAAGAACAGCCAACAGTGGCAAAGGATTTCATTCCAGAAGGGAGCAATCAAAAAAGGAATCCATTGAAGATGATAAATGCTGGAAAATGAGTGGGAAAATCATGGTTAAGTGTACTTAGCGGATGACTTGGCATTTGAGGGGAAAAAAGTCAACCCATTTGGCTCAAACCTGTCCCTGAAATCTAGTTTTCACTGGTGAGGTTTGCACACTGAGCCACACATTAGGGGGAACAAACAGCCTTGGTTTTTGTTGGGATCCTGCTTTTGCAAGCTGTATTTCCATGCAAAATGTTGGACCTTGGCCTTTCCTAGGGTCAGGCATCCAAGAGGCCCTCAGGTTTTCCATCACAACCGGAAACTAACACTTATCAGGCCTTCATCTCCAGTCATCCTGGGTACTCAGTTTAATTCTCATAGTACCGTTCTAGGTTAAGTACTATTATTTCCACATGCCAGAGGTGGTACTGGAGACCAAGAGAAGCTGGGTCCCTTGTCTAAACCTCTCAGCTCTTGAATCATGAAGCTGGGCAGGGCTTAGCCGAGACAGATGGCACGGCCTTACCTCTGGCCTCCGTTGTACTTCCTCCCAGCACCTTCTCTGTCCTTCACTGGTCTATGTACTCTCTGAGCTCTGGCTATTTCACCACTACACCTAAACCATTTTGTGGTTCATTAACACTTTTATTAGGAACACTTTTAGGCAAACATCGTATTTTATCACTTCAGGGAGCACTGCATCCACTCAGCCTGTTTTCCACCAATCATCGCTGTGTCTTCAGAGTTTGCAACTAATGAACTGAGGGCAGGTCTAACCACCATTCTGCTGACGTTGAACGGGGTGATTTTGTGTGTGCATGTGCGCATGCTTATAAACACTGTGTATGGCCCACATCCCTCTGTGGGACCGGGCTCAGCAGATCACTGTTCCCTGTTGGTCCTGTCCTTTTCATCCTAACCATTTTGTCTCTTGAATTATTCATTGCTATTTCCATGTTTAACAAGGCAGAGGCTCATGGGTGGTGGGGACACTGAATAACTCATGATACATTTAGCCCTGCTCCAGATTTAAGTGATTCAGTGAAATGGCTAAACTCCACTACTCATAATTATGTGTGTGTGTGTGTGTGTGTGTGTGTGTGTGTTGTGTGTATGTGTTTTCTTGCCCAGATTAGTCTATTAGTCGCTCAAGAAGAGGAATGTTATTAGTTAATTAAACAAGTAGCAATGGAGTGCTTATTATGCAGCCAGCATTACGTTACATGCTCATTTTGAAAGCAAGCACTCATACACAACAAATAGCATTACACATGGCTGGAAATCGATCTGTGAATCTGCAAATCAATCAGCCAATGAGAGCAGTTGCTGTGTGCTGTGACTGTTTCCACTGCTGGGCTCTACCTTCTGGTTCTCCGCGCTTATGGAATGACTTATTATTTTCTGATTAACAGATGAGAGCAGTGATAAAGATGAGCTCTGCCACAGTATAATCAAAATACAATTAATATTTGCTTGAAAAGGTAGTCTGAAATATAAGTATGGATTATGTCTACTCCATAGCAACTCAGTGGAGAGGCCAGAGCATTGGGTAGGATATTTTACCTTACTGTTTTCAACCTCTGCAAGTTTCTAATGTGCAGTTAGTGAGGTGATGCACTACAAGTATTTACCAAGTGGTCGATGTTTAAATTTTTTATCTGATACTTTGTGTTGAATGGACACTGACTCAGCATCCCAAAATAGGAAAGAAAAACTCATATGTGTACCAATCCTCTAAATCCAGACTCAACTTTATGTGGCATTTTGCTCACCTTTACCCCAATCTAAGATAGATGGAAGCCCCTTGGGGTGGGATAGAGAAAGTAAGTAAATTCACAAAATTATGATTCCTTATATGATGTGGGTTTCTGATTCTGGAGTGATTATTGAGATGAAGGCAAATAATTTGTTAATAGGTACTAAACTCATGACTGTTTTAGGTAAAGTTCATGAACAAAAACTTTTTTCACAGATAGCTTTAATTCAAGACTGGACAAAAGGATGTTGCAGGATTGTGTTATATAATACTTGGCATTGTAGATATACTGTTTTTACTCTTCAGTTTATCTCATACTTGTCCCACGGTGGGCGTGTATGTCTATAGCTGTTTTTCATATTTCAAAATGATCTTATAACAATAAATCGTATTTTCCAGCTTCAATGATCAGTGGCTTTGCTCTGACAACTGCTCTATGCTTTTTTTATTCTCCTGCATAAAACACACATTTACTATATGTAAAGAGTTTTTGAATGCTCAGGTAAGAAGTGTTCTCATCATTCCAATAAGCCTGCTTCTAGTATTTATTGTCATCCACATTATCTACATTTATATTCTTATATTTATATTATATATGAATTTGTCCCTCATCTGTGCTGCAATTTCCTGACAGTATCTTGATATTCTATGCATTTGCATATTGACTTTTTCCCTTCAGCAGCATTCATAACACCTACCAAACTATGGCTGACTTAAAGTTTAATTAACATAATGTTGATTTATTTCCTCTGAGATTATTAGCCAAGATGTAGAAATTTTGTTATTAAATTGGCCCATTATAATACTGCTCTAATTTGCTCAGGACTTTAAGAGATTAAAAATATCCAATCTATACTGAAGTAAATTGCTCAATTTGTATCTTTTAAACAAACAAAAAGAAAACACACACACATCCCTCCAACATATAGCACCAAAGACCAAATTTTATTGGTTGAGTCACAAATGTGTGTGTTTTAATAGACCTTTTAAAGAGCAGTTTTAATATCACAGCAAAATTAAGCAGCAAGTGCAGAGATTTCCTATATATGCTCTGCCTCTATGTATGCAAAACTCCCCCATTATCAACATCCTCCACCGGGGTGGTGCTTTGTTATAGTTAATAAATATACACTGACATATTACCACCCAAAGTCCATAGTTTACATTGGGATTTGTTCTCGGTATTGTACATTCTATTGGTTTTGACAAATGTCTAGCGGCATATATTCATCATGATAGTCTCATACAGAATAGGTTCACTGCCCTAAAACCTCTGTGCTCTGCCTGTTCATCTCTCTCTCCTCTCCAACTCCTACCAACCACTGGTCCTTTCACTTGCCTTTTGCAGAATGTCATTTAGTTAGAATCACACAGTAGATAGCCTTTTCAGATGGGCTCTTTCCCTTAGTAATGTGCATTTAAGGCTCTTCTACTTCTTTTCATAGCTTGATAACTCATTTATTTTTAGCAATGAATAATACTCCATTGTCTGGATGTACCACAGTTTATCTATCAGTTCATTTACTGAAGGGCATCTTGGTTTCTTCTAAGTTTTGGCAATTATGGATGAAGCTGCTATTTGCATGCATGTACAGGTTTTTATGTGAACATAAGTTTTCAACTCATTTAGAGAAATACCAGGAAATGTGATGGCCAAATTGTCTTCAAAGTGGTCCTACCATTTTCCATTCCCACCAGCTATGAGTCAGAACTCCTGGTGCTCCACATTCCTACCAGTACTGGTGCTGTAAGAGCTTTGGATTTTGGACATTCTAATAGATGTATGGGGGTGCATCATTGTTGTATCAATTTGCATTTTAATGACATGATATGAAACATATTTTCATATGTCAATGACATCTGTAAACATTTTTGGTAAAGTGTTCAAGGCTTTTGCCCATTTTTACAACCAGGCTGTTTACTTATTGTTGGATTTTATGAATTCTTGCATAATTTTGGGAGGTGCTGGGGATTGAACCCAGGGGCATTCTACCTCTGAGCTATACTCCCAGGCCTTTTATTTTTTTATTTTGAAACAGGGTCTCACTAGGTTGCTGAGAGTCTTGCTAAATTTCCTGAGGATGGTTTCAAACTTGTGATCCTCCTGTCTCAGTGTCCCAAGTACTGGGATTAAAGGCATGTGCCACCACTCCTGGCTCATAATTTTTATAATAGTCCTTTATCAGATGCATATTTTGTAAATATATTCTGGTAATTTGTGACTTGCCTTCTCATTCTCTTTGCAGAGCAGACATTTTATTTTTAATAAAACACCTTGCCGGGCGTGGTGGCGCATGCTTGTAATCCCAGTACTTGGGAGGCTGAGACTGTAAGGATCCGGGTTCGTGGCCAGCCTCAGCTACTTAGTGAGGCCCTCCACAACTTCGTGAGACCCTGTTTCAAAATAAAGTATAAAAAATAGGGCTGGGCGTGTATCTCGGAGGTAAAATACCCCTGGGTTCAATCTCCGGTACCACAAAAAAAAAAAAAACCTTACTGAACTATGTTTTCACATTCTTTAACACCGATAAACTTCTTCTTACTTTTAGTTTTTGAGTACCTTGCCACGGTTTCTGGAAAGCAGAGGCAGATGTTACCACATGAGGTCAAGGGGGTAAAACTATAAAGTTATGGTAGGCTCAAGGTTCTAGAGTCAGGCTACCTGGATTCCAGTTCTGGTTCCCACATTTCCTTTTTCTTTTCTTTTTTTTTTGTATTGGGGATTGAACTCAGGGACATCCTACCTCTGAGGTACATCCCCAGCTATTTTTATTTTTAATTTTGAAACAGGGTCTCACTAAGTTGCTGAGGCTGGCCTCGAACCTGTGATCCTCTTGTCTCAGCCTCCCAAGTACTGAGATTATGGCCACTGCACCGGGCTCCACATTTCCTCTTAATAGCTCGGCTATGGACTGCACTGTGTTCCTCCAAAATGTGTACATTGAAGACCTAATTCCTATTATGACGATGCTTGGAGATAAGGCCTTTGAGAAGTGAGTAAGGCTAAATGAGGCCATAAAGGTTGAGGACGTGGTGCAGTAGGACTGGGGTCCTTAAAAGAAGAGCAAGCGACACTGGTGAGCTCTCACTCTCTTGGAGTATGCAGAGGAAAGACTATGTGAAGACGCAGGAGAAGACAATCATTTGCAAGCCAGGAAAGAGCCCTCGCCAGAAACCAATGCTGCTGCACCTTGATCTTGGACTTCCAACACTCAGAACTGTGAGAAAATAAACTAGTGATGTCGGGGCCATTGAGTCTGTTGCATTTTATTACAGAAGCCCTAGAAGACTAACACAGCCTCTAAGACTGAATATTCTATCTCGTGGGTATAAACATCACACCTATTTCATAAGGACTATTTGGATTAAAAAGAATGGCATTTAAATGATTTAGCAAAGAATCTGACATAGAAATCTCAACAAATATTAACAGTTTTTTTAAAAGAAGAGGGTGCTTAATCTAATGGCAGTCAAAGAGAGAGCTTTTACCAGAAACTTAATCATTCTTAGGACATGAATAATGCTTACAGATATAGAATCTAAATAAAATTCCTATATGAAAATACTGCCAGAACAATGTAGACACACTTATTTTCTGATAAAAATGTTTGTCATTATCTAGACATTAAGCTATGCATAATAAGAAAGCAGAAATTATAGATTAAAATAGGAAAAAATCAGTTCAAAAAACATTTTAATCATGCTTGTTTTTATTTTTTAGCCTAAATGTTGGGAATCATGGAGAGTCAAAGTTTTGCTAGGGCTTATTACTACCTTCCTGGTATACTAGCTCCTTGTACCTTAATGAATTAAGCCTATATACATCTAATTAATTTTTAGGGTTAGATCAAGACATTGCTTCTATTTCTTTTCATCCATATTAGCCCAATTGTTAGACAAGATTATCTGCTGGAGAAAGCTATAAATGTATGCATGTCTCTATTCTTCTCCCAAGGTATTCAGGCCTCTCCTCTGTTTTGCCAGTTATTTCAGTAGAAAACAAATTGTACTTGTTATTCTTAAAAACAAAATGTATTTTCTCCTTTAAGGAATGATTGATAGCACATTCTGATTATTGTTCACCTCTGAGCACTTCACCTCTGGATTATTGTTTAGTGAAGATTTGCTATTGTTTGTTAGATGTATACAGAGTTCTAATATCTTTCCAATTATTTTATCAAACAAATTGGATTTACTTTTTCCTTAAAAGAAGAGATATTTCTTTTTTATAAAATTAGATTGATAGTTGAATAGGCCTAGTCTTTTTTTCTTTTAATGAAATCACAGCTTTTAGTACATCCTTGCATATGTATTCCACCATCAAATGAGGAGACTAAGTAAAGGGGTTAGAAGAGTTGGACATAGCCAGGCGTGATGGCACATGCCTGTAATCCCAGTGTTTGGGAGGCTGAGACAGGAGAATCACAGGTTTGAGGTCAGCCTCAGCAACTTAGAGAAACCCTCAGAAACTTAGCGAGACCCTGTTTCAAAATAAAATATAAAATAGGTGGGGGTGTAGCTCAGAGGTAGAATGTCCCTGGATGCAATCCTTAGTCACACACACACACACACACACACACACACACACACACACACACACACGTTGGATGTGAGTTTCTTGGCATTTGTTTTTGATAGTTGCAGGAAATTTATTTCTATTCCTTTTGTATTAATTGGGCAAAATGTGCATGATAGGGCACTTTACCTCTGTATTATTGTTTTAGTGGAGATTTGCTAAATTCCATTTGAGGAAAGTTGAAAATATATTTTATGTATATATAATAAAGCTTTTTTTCTGCACTCTTCTTCCCATCCCAATCAATATTTCCTCAAAGTTTTCCACCCCAGTAAATAACACCACAAGTTTCTAAAACCAGAAACCTGGTAGTGATCCTTCAAGTTTCAGTTCCCTCCATACCTACTTCCAGTTCTTCATTAAGTCTTGTGAATTTTACCTTCTAACCCTGTTTCTTAGCACCCTACCCCAACCCCTGCCATGGCCCTGTGTCTCCTCTGCTGTTAACCTCATCCCAGCCAACTGTTTACTTCCCCTGAACTTCTCAGTTAGTCTCATAATCAGATAATCAGTCACTGCACTTCCTGCTGTCTCATTCTCCACAACAGTTTCAGAGATCTTTGAAAACATAAATGAAAATGTCACTCTTCCCTTTCACTATGTAAAAGCTTTGGCTACACTCAGAACAAAATCCAATTTATTCATTCATTTATTTATTATTTGGTGATGCCTAAAATGTTCTCAAAGGGTTGACCCTGTCTACTTTTTACCTTATTTCTGTCCATGTGATTCCTCGCATACCATGTCAGAGCCACACTAGTCGTTTTGCTCCTCAAACTGCCAAGCTCTTTCCAAAATATTGCAGTTCTAAAACATGGCCTATCTTTTGACACTCTTCTCATGAAGAATTCACGTATCTCCCCTTTGAATCTGGGTGCGTTTGTGATTGCTTTGAACAATAGAATACACCAGAAGCAATGGTATGTGATGTTTCAGTCTGCTTGGGCTGCTGCAACAAATACCACACACTGGGTGGCTTAAACAACAGTAGTTTATTTTGTTGTAGTTCTGGAGGCTAAAAAATCCAAGATCAAGGTGTCAGCGTGGTTGGTTTCTGGTGAGTCCTCTCTCCCTGACTTGTAAATGGCTGTCCTCACATGGTTGTGCCTTGGCCTATGTTGTGTATGTCCTAATTCCCTCTTCTTATAAGGACTCCAGTCATAGTGTATTGGAGCTCTTCCATTTGATTGCTTCTTACCTAAATCACCCCTTCTAAGGCTATCTCCAAATAGAGTCACATTGTGAGGCGCTCAAAATTAAGACTTCAACACACAAATTGGGGGACATAATTCAGCCCAGAATGCTTCTGGCACCAGGGTGTAAAAGGCTAGGCATCATGTGCTGTTGTTCACTCTTGAAGCCCTGAGCTGCTTTATAAAGCAATGATGTATATACACAAACTTATAAGAGTCAATCACTATGCTGAGCACGAAAAGGAGGGAAGGGGGAGGGAATAGGGTGGGTTATGAGGGAGGGCTAAATGAGCAATGTGTGCATGTATGATTCCACTACCCTGACAATTATCAAAGTGTATGATTACAACGCACCAATAAATGAACATATATATAAAAAATAAAGTAAAAAAAAACAGAAATTTGATTCCCCAGAGGGACCATGTTGCAAGGAAGCCCAAGCCATTGGAGAGGCTATATGTAGGTGCTGGGATTAATGTCCCCAACTGAGCCGGGGTTTCGAGTCACACATGCACAAGAGCCAGACATGTGAGTGAAGTCACAATAACCCCAGATGACTTCATTCCCTAGCTTTCTAAGGGACCCGGATGTCATGAGTCTTAGCTGATGTCCTGTGCAAGGTGGAGCACAGAAAAGTCATTCTTGCTGCATCCTGTCAATTCCTGACCCACAGAGCCTATGAGCACAATAAGTAGGTTGCTGTCTTATGCCATTAGGTTCAGGGTTGGGGGCTGTTATGCAGCAATAGACAGCCATAACACCCTCTGCCACCTCCACTCTCCCGCCCTGCATTGCTCTTCCCTCTGCTCTGTGTTGTCATCCTTAAGGTCTGATCGTAAACACCATACCCTGAGAGAGCTCTCCTCTGAGTCTGTGTCAGTGTACTCTTCATTGTCTTATAGCTCCCTGCTCTTCCCCTTCAGAGCTTCCACAAGCATTTATAACCATTTAATTGTTTCTTTTTATTTATCTAGATTCTGTCCCCTTCATAGTACTAATGGCTTTTAGAGTAGCAATGACTTTTCTTTTTTCTTTTTGATTGTCAATACTTTTTAATTATTTTTAAAATATACTTTTTATTTTATTGGTGCCTTGCAATTATACATGATAGTGAGGTTCAATGTGATACAAACATATATGCACACGGCACTTGGTGAGATTCCCTCTGAATTCTCCCCTCCCTCACGTGTTAGTGAGTTTGGTAGTGATACCTTCAAATATGGAGTAGCATTGTCTGAACAGATTCCTTCATCAGACCTCCTTTTCAACCCCCAGCTCCCCCCCCAATCCTCTTCCACTATTCTATTGCTCTCTCTCCTCATTTATCTGTAATTCCTTTTGTATCCTATTTTCTCTCTAGCTTCCACATATGAGAGAAAACATATGACTCTTGATCTTCTGAAACTAGCTGATATTATATACCATACTATTTTCTCTTTTTTTTTTTTTTT